>JACTOM010000847.1:0-67090 GCA_015832385.1 Elymnias hypermnestra | reverse complement strand
TCACTACCATACATAAGTGTTGGCACCAACACTCCAGCATGCACTGCCAGTCTAGCCCTTTGAGACACCATCTGGCTATTCATAAAAGCATGCAGAGCACCATTTACCATATTCCCTGCATTCACTCTCCTTTCGATATCACTTTCACATGTTCCATCTTTTGTAAATTTAGATCCCAAGTATACAAATTCTTTCACCTCTTCCACTTGTTCCCCATCTATCAAAATATTGCCATTCATCATAGATTCATCTCGTTCAAAAAGCATAACTTTCGTTTTGTTTACATTCACTTTCATTCCTTTCCCTTTCAAAGCTTCATTCATAATATTTAGCATCTCCTGAAGCTCGTTAGCGGATGACGCAAGTATTACTTGATCATCAGCGTAGAGTAAACATTTGATGAGTAATTCATTCATTCTTAACCCATACATACTTTCTTTTAAATCTGTCAACCATTTATCCATGAAAAGGTTGAACAGCCATGGTGACGCAACACATCCCTGGGTAAAAGTTAATTTACTTTTTACCTATTTAGGGCTTTACCACCACCAAAAAAAGGAAGCGAATAATACAGCTAAGGGCTTAAAAATAATAAGATGGGATTCTCACGAAATTGTTTTCTTTGATACAATTTCTCAGTACCTTAAGGAGATGGAGATAAAATGTATATTGTATTGGCTGCTTATTTCTAAATATACCTTTACTGAAGAGACAATATTGAAAATAGCAGCTCTTTCTCCGTTTATGGTTTAACAAATTCCGTATATATAAAGTGTTTTCTTGTATTACCTAAATGAATATCTAGTAATTACATCAGACTAATGTATTAATGATCTATGAACAAAATAAACTGCTCCGCCGCGTTTTTATATAAAAGTAAACTCAATAATTACTCAACGAATATTTACCCGGTTTTTACAGTAGACAGAGTGATTCTTAAGGAAGTTTTATGTATATAATTTAATAAAATTTTTTGTTCATTTCCTTTAAATATAACAATAATTGTGGAAGGTAGCGTGAAAAGTCGCGTGGAAGCTAACGAAAGCTCTGCTCTGGATAATATCTCTTTAGAAGATCTACAAAAAAATCCTTTTATTTTCTAAATAAATCGTCACTTACAATAGGGTATATCAGAATATATCAGAAGGATAAACTGCTAACCATTATCAATTTAAATAGGTTACACAATAAAATTTAAAGTGGCTTCGTAGGAAATATTGGAAAAATATATTTTACGCACTTTACAATCGCTCGTAACCAGGAAGAGATTAATAGAATACCCACTAAAACCCCGCGGACTTTATCGTACTAAATGATGTTTAATTAAATACTGTTTCAATACCTATTAAATACTTTTAAAATTATTAAAATCCGATATTCCATTCAAAAGATACAACGAATTTAAAAATGTCAATCTAAGGCACATTGTAGCAGAATGTATTCTAGAATGACTGTTTGTATTCGTTAGCACAGTTCTTCTGGTATATTCAATACACATATTTGTATCTTAAAGACTCCCACTGCCACGAGATCGGTATCTTCGGGGGGAAACCAAGGGACATTGCTAGTGTAAGATATATGTGACAATTCAAAAGTGTTGTAGAAGATTACTTGAATAAGCAATCGATTTTCCTATATATACAGCTGGTTGATATCCGGCTCGAAGGACCAATATTTTGAGTGTTTTAGACAGTTGATAAAATATACAATGATATAATAAAGAGACACAGAATCAATTCCTGTCAAGGTAAGAGTAGGAAATTGCATTATCTAATTTCACTAAGTCTGGACTGTTCGGTGAGACGAGTTGTTAAATTAGCCTGCTACCAAGTTAGACTGTGCCATCAATTACCACAGTGTAGTAGCTAGCATGTTCGACTACGATTAAAAATTAAAAATCTAGCGGATCCCTCCCCATCCATGAGTGAGATCACTAGAGGTTCCCTAACTGCATTCCACTCTAGTGACCCGGATGGTACCGACTATGAGGATCTACCACTCAATAGAATGGGGCATGAAATGCATAAGTGCGACGTGCGACTTCTGCCATCAAGCCTCCTCCGACAACGAGGGAGAGCTCCAGCCTCTTGCTCTCTTAGCCTCCCATTTGCCTTCTTTAGCGAGACGATGGTCTCGCAAAAGACGGCAACCGCCCTCCACCCAACTTCACTGGCGAGCATTACCCCAATAATGCTCTCCAATGAAAGATCTCCTCTAACCAGCGACACGAAGCTATGCCACTGGGGTACTATAGTTGGGTGACAACACTCATAGCTACACTTAAAAATATAAAAAATCATGGTGTAATATTTCAAAATGTTATACAATACGAGCTAATAACAAGCGGAATAATTGTATGAGTTATTCGAGCTGTGTCTCGTGAAGTAGTTGTTTTAAGAAAAACAATGCTAAATTGTATAAATTGTGAAGTGATTATTAGCATTGTGCAATTTGTTTAAACAATTTGTGCAACCTGTGAAAGTCTGTCTTTTACATATATACATGCATAGCATCACGCCTCATTCCCATAGGGGTAGGCAGAGACAACATCCTTCCACTTGCCATGATCCTTGCATATCTCCTTCGCTTCTTTCATTCTCATTAAACCTTTCATACAAGTTCGTCGGTTTAGAGTACTCTTGACTCCGCCCTTATTAAAAATGTCCTGGATTTGATCCAGGAACGTTCACCTCGGTCTTCCCCTTCCAACTTTCGCATTCACTCTTGACTCATAAATCCTTTTTGTCAGTCTCCTTTCATTCTTACTCTCTACATGCTCAAACCATCTAAGCATACCCTTCTCAATCATAGTCACTACATCTTCTTTTATACCACAACGTTCTCTTATCACACCATTTATTACTCAGTTTTAATCCACACATACTTCTCAACGCTCTCATTTTTTAATCGCAATTTGATTTAAACCGAAGTGAGAGGATAAGCTTATGCCATTTGTCATGAAAAGGGTGGGAAAGAACGACCACGTATTAAGTTTTCTGTTTAAGGATTTATGATAATAAAAATATATAAATTACAATGTGACGTTAACCGTGTAAGCTAGCAGACTATAAATCAAAATAGATGTCCTTTTAATGTAAAAACTTTTTGCATTGAAACTTGAGAATGGTATAAAATAAGAAGAAAGTTATTTGCATTGTAAAGCCCGGTGGCTTCAAATCGTCTGCAGTTTTATTGACATCTCGTAAAGTTTTTAAGTCAACCAATACCTAGTTCCGAGGTAATGTAAAAACTTGTAGCTCGTCAACTTTTCTTAAATGTCTCTAACTGAATATAAATTTGTAAATCTGGAAGAAAATTCGTTGGTATGTTCATTACAAAACTTTTATTTCTCATTGTATTATTAATTTTGTATCTAGAAGGATTATTGTGGTAATTCTTCTTCTAGCGAAATTTCACAGCATTTAATGTGAATAGAATATAGTTATGATGTTACAATTTAAGATGCGTTACAATGTTGTGTAGAATTCGTTAAAAGATAAATAATTTTCAGGTTAGCGAGCTACCCTCTTAAACTGTATCACCCTCTATAAAGTACCTCACCTTATAGAGGGTAATGGGACACTGAAGCCCTGTCCTGTGATTAATATATAAATATGGACATTTGTGGAAATATAGCCTCAATTTAAAAATACTAAATAGATATAAGATGGATAAGGGGATACCTTCTATAAATCCTTAGCAACGCGCGCACACATGTGCCTCATAATGAGATGTGTGCACACACACTAAGCTGATTTAATCGAAATCCTTCTGATCACGGCTGATGGGGATCGGACAGTAATTGGAAACGACATTTTCGATTTCGTCAATACCCTACCCTCATTAGATTGTCCGAAACAACTTATAACATTGACCTCAGTTAAAAAATACAAATCCCGTCTGTAAAACATATGTCTATAGCTAAATAAATGTTTAGATCCCTATTTTAAATGGCAGCAAAAGCTGGGTCCTTAAAAACAAAGCTTTCAACGGCTCTGACTATTAGAGATGAGGTAAATGCTTAAGATATCTTGTAACCAGGTTGTTTTAAATGCTGAGGGACTCAAAGGAGCTCCTTGTCGTCGCTTGTTAAAGACCATCAAACGGAGAATGACATTGACGATTCATAAGTACCTACTTCAATAAAGAAGGACACCTTCAATGAAGATTGTTTGAGTACTCAACGTTAGTGTTAGAAGACAAGATGTTCAAATAAATAAAAATTTTAACAGAAAAAGAACCGCCTTCAAAACAAACTTCAAAACAACTAACACTTGACCATGCCGAAGTTACGGTAGGCAACTCAAATATCTGGACAGCCTATAGAAGATTCTGCCGAGTATCGTTGATTTGCTCCTAAGAATTGAAGAGTTCCGTTACTTTGTCATAGATTCCATCATTAGAACCTAACCAAACTATCACAAAACAACCCTTGAAGTATCCTTTCCAATAAATAAAGAATCATTGAAATCGGTTTGTATGATCTTGAGTTATTAGTCCATTTGTCGCGCACATACATAATGCAAATTTAAGATTTATCTAGTTTTCTCATAGATGCCATCATCAGAACCAAATTTAACCACCTCTCATTAAAAAAAATCATCAAGATCGGTCCAGTCAGTCGGGATATATGAGGTAACAAACATAAAAAAAAATACAGAGGAATTGCGACGAGTCCCTAGATAACCGAAGCGGCAATGATGGAGATGGAAATTGATAGACCATATAGCTGAAGTAGTTCGACATTGTTTTTACGGACTAAAGATCTTCTAAAAAGTTCGTGAGTATTTATCAGCTGAAGTGCATTCGCAGCTGGTACAGGGTTTAGTTCTGTCGAAACCTCGATTACTGTGTCATACGATTCGTCTCATAGAGAGTGCAAAATGCGTGTGCAAAATTTGAGAGTTGAGATTCCTCCTAGAACCCATGTCACTCCATTCTTGAATAACCATCAACTGTTAAAATGAGGTCTAGGAGGAAGCTACATCTTGCAGGCCTTTTTGGCGTCACAGCAGAAGGCGAGCCTTTGTGCTTAATAAATAAGTTAAATTGGATTGGTGACGGTAGCAGAGAGAGGTTCTTCGAAGTTGTCGCAAGTCACTTCTAGTTCCGTTTCACCGAACAGCAGCGTTCAGGGGCTCATTTACATAGTCCGCCACATAATGTTGGATTAACATTCCTCAGCAGGTTGAATATCAAGATGTGGCGGAGTACTCATTTATACAGAAGTTACGTAAATATATTGTTTTTAGTTTCATATATGTATAATGATTTAAAACCCCTGTATTGTCTATTACTTATTGTAATACTTTACATTTTACTTAACTTTTTTTATTTAATATTTCATTTTATATTGTCGCATTAGATTTTACAATTTTGGTATAATTTTTTTGATGAATGGCAATATTTTGATAGATGGGGAACAAGTGGAAGAGGTGAAAGAATTTGTATACTTGGGATCTAAATTTACAAAAGATGGAACATGTGAAAGTGATATTGAAAGGAGAGTGAATGCAGGGAATATGGTAAGTGGTGCTGTGCACGCCTTTATGAATAGCCAGATGGTGACTCAATGGGCTAGACTGGCTGTGCATACTGGAGTGTTGGTGATAGTGAAAGTTGGGTATGGCAGAAGAATCACAAAAGTAAAATAAATGCGGTAGAGATGAGAGCGTTGAGAAGCATGAGTGGATTGAAACTGAGTGACAGTAAGAAATAGTGTGATAAGAGAACGTTATGGTATAAAAGAAGACGTAGTGACTAAAATTGAGAAAGGTATGCTTAGATGGTTTGGGAATGTAGAGAGAATGAACGAAAGGAGACTGACAAAAAGGATTTATGAGTCAAGAGTGAATGGGAAAGTTGGAAGGGGAAGACCAAGGCGAACCTTCCTTGACCAAATCCAGGACATTTTAAACAAGGGCCAGGTCAAGAGCACTCTAAACCGACGAACGTGTATGGAAGGTTTAATTACAATGAAAGAAGCGAAGGAGATATGCAAGGATCCTGGCAAGTGGAAGGATGTTGTCTCTGCCTACCCCTATGGGAATGAGACGTGTTACTATGTATATATGTATGTTTTTTTGATAGAATACTTTTACTTTTCTTAATTTAATCAATATGTAAAATTTAATTTTAAGTTAAACTTAGTCCTATTAGAAAACTCGTAATTGTAATTAAAAATGTTAGTGCATGACTGCGTCCTTTCCGTGGCGTCAGCTTGGTTAAGTATACCTTATGATTCAACGTTTGCTTGGACCATACAGTGGAATGCTGAGCTTGTACCTTTTTCAAGGTTGTGCCAAGCATGCATGGCAACAGACAATGATGCTCTATGAGCTAATGTAATGTTTGGCACAATTTTGAAATAAACGTTTTTTTTTCTTTCATATACGAGTGTAGACCGCCAAAATTACAATAATACAGGATAGCAATGGAAAGGAAGTATTTCTATCAACTGACCACCAAACTTCCCATAGAAGAAGGCACTCGATGATGATAGCTAAGTAAGTTAGGTAGCGGCTTATTAACCTTCCCCTGCTAGGTACAAGTACGCCAAATTCATAAAAGAGAGGATTTTTAAAGCATAGACCCACAACAAAGGCCCCTCATATCCCAGATCTTCTCCAAAGTAACGATGTCTACAAGACTATATACCTGATTAAGCAAAGTAAATACTTCTGCGATACAGAAAACGGATTTTCACAAATTTCCATGGCGTCTGGAGCTACGTAGGATACCAGGGGGACCCTTAGTGTTGACGTTACAAATATACAAATTTAATTGTATATATTGTATAAATTCTCTTCGTGTCGTTAAGTCCGGTGAGATGCGGCAATGTCACGGAGTAATTATTGTTTAGTTTGGTCGAGGGCGGGGTCTTTGTATTGTGCGATTTGTTAGCATTTCGGATTGTTCTCGAAGGAAATGTTCGGCCAAAATAAACTGATACCTCGACTGCGAAGGGTTGTATAGCCTACTTATATTCCTAGCTTCCACATGCGACTTCGCCTACTGCCACTTCCGTATTTTATCCAAAAAGATATGATAATCAAAGGTTGAATTATGAAACTTCATTATTAATCCTAAAATTTAAACATAATTAATAATAAGTACATTAAATTGTAAACTCTCTTTTTATGTGAAATTTAAATGTAATTATTAATGTGGGCCCCTAATAAAACACATTTTTTATTTATTTAAACTAGCTAATCCGCGCATCACCGTCTGCGCCTCATAAGAGAAAGAAGGTACAAATTTGGATAGCATAACATATGTAATAGTGTGCTAACCGAAAAAGATAGATATATACTGTCTGAGACTTTTTTTTAGAACATTTAAAGGGGAATCATTCCGTCATACATAACTTTTGCGAAATTTTAACCGTTTACGCAACTTACGCAACGGAAACTATCAAAAGGAAAATAATTTCCGATTTTGAATTGGTCGATGATCTACCACTTCTATTTGTCTTAGTGTGATGATATATAGCCTTTAGCCTTCTCCTATAAATGGGCTATCCAAAACAGGTAAAAAATTTTAAATCGGTCCACTACTTCCTGAGATTATTGCCTTCAAGCAAACTACGTAAACTAAGTTAAGTATAGATGAACACAATCATTAATTTCTGTGCTCATATTAGTATGAATGTGTTTTTTTATTTCAAGAGATATTTTAAATGAAAATATAGACAAAATTATATAGTTATTTGTGCCTCATTGTGAGCGCGTGATAGTATATATAAAATAATTTAAGATATATTTCAAATAAAGGATACGGTTCGTCATTAGACTAAATCGCATTCTTAGAAGGAATGACCTTCACGAAAAGAATGACCTCCACAATATCGTTCCCATTGGTGAATTTGTAAACATTGATAATGATGCCAATTTGGGATATTATTATTATAATGTTTTATAAACGATTAGAATTACTTAAACTATTTTAATTGTAACTATTGAAAATTAACAGGGAATAGTCGTTTCTCAATAAATAAGATAAATAAGAAAATTTTAATCAACGTTAGCTACGAATTATTGTATTTTAAGTTAGTTGTGTCATAAAAAGGGCTGCTCTGCGATACAAAGCTAAGTGTATTTCTTTAAATTAAAACTGATGTCTTTTTAATATGTAGTAATTATAATTGTATGATTTGTTGTTATATTAAATGATAATGGATGTTGATGATGTATTTTACTGTAATTTATATTAAATATAACATGGATAAAAACAAAAGAGTATAGACTATGGGGTTTCTTGCCGGATTCTTCTCCATCTAGTCTGTAGGTTGTGAAACGGTGGTTAATAATAAATAGTTTACTGAAAGTAAATAATACTTTATATAGTTTGGATAACGATCTTCTATTATGAAAAACCTATTTATTTATTTTTTTAATCATTTCGAAAAAATAGTTAAAATTAATAATTATTAGTACCCCTTACCTTGTCTTTAATCTTTTGAAATAATCTGGACTTTCAAAGTGAAATACCGAAACCATCTATTAATTTGTAATGTTTCCGGAAAGATCTACCCCCAAAATTAATCCGAGCTATTAATTCCCACCGTAATTTGTGCGTAACAAAATATTTCTGTTAAACGTCTCTATTAAATCAAATGGCTGCTGCTGTTTGTGAAATAAATGGGTGTAAATTAAAAAGATAAGTGGTTTAACTTTAGCTTTAGTTCGATTCCTGGCTGGGAATTTTTGTTATTTGTTTGGTCATTTGGGCTACGGTCGTAGCTAGTTACCAACCTACTAACAAAGACTGCCTCATTGGTCTAACTGTCTGATTGGAGTGGTGTCCCACAGACACGAGGGCTTAGGTTCCAGTCCCAACTTAAAAAAATCGATATTGAGTTTTCTAATAAGATTTTTTCAAAAATTGCCATGTGTACTTGTCGGTGTGATCCATCCCCTTGCCTTATAAAGCATGTTAAGCCATCGGTCCTCAACTATGAGAATAAAAGAATAGAGAGTGTACTTGTTTACTATGCCTCTATGAGTCTATGTTCATATATGAGTTAGGAGGCCTCTGCCCAGCAGTGGGACGTTAAAAACCTGCTGCTTACCATTTTCTTTAGCGAAGACATACCGCCAGGCAAAAGCACAGCATCTCAGTACCATAAGAGGTAAAATAATTCTCACCAGTTCAGAGCACTTATAATTTTGGAGCTTTCGTGTTGAATGTCAGTAGGATACCGCTTATACATTTAGATTAGCACCAAATAGACTTATTGGTAGAAGGCTTCGGCCGTGGTTAGATAATCTTTCAAAATAAAGACATTATGATACCGTTAAGAAACCATAACAGATAAATTACCTTTTTCCAGTATTGCGCGCTTCCATCTTAGACTGTATCATAACTGACCATCAGTTGAGATTAAGGTTAATCGCTAAAATAAGCAGTAAAATAATTTTCAAATAGAATAAGAGTAAAGTGTTCGTAATATTTGTATAAAAAAATCATAATCCAAATATTCTTTATCGAATAGAGTTAAAAAGCTCTATGCTAGAAAAGCTCACTAGTCAATTGGTAACGACTCTACCTTTAGACGAATCTATAATCTAACAAACTTGTCAGCTTTTTAATATTAAGTATAGGTAATAGCATACAAATATGTAACTGTTTATATTGTACAGTTTAGTTTTTATTGTTTGTGACCGTGTAGAATTTATGGTTACTTTTTGACAATAGCGGAATGATTACTGCAAAATTAAACTAAAGTACGATTATAATTAATCAGTCTTTTAGCATGTATGTAAGAATTTATACACAGGTATCAACGCTTCGGTTTGATTATTGTCGCCACTTTTATTAAATCAAATCAAATCAAAATATTCTTTATTCAAGTAGGCTCAAAAAGCACTTTTGAATCGTCAGTAGTCTGTCCGTTGGTAACAAATCTACCACCGGTTCGGAAAGTTGATTCCGCTGAGAAGAAGCCGGCAAGAAACTCAACGGTTACTCCTTTTAACATAGTTTTTTTGTAGGTTACAATGTGTTTAGCCTTCATATGCAACTGGAATCATGTCCAAACATCTTTGTCGCTTAAATAATCTTCCACATTATAATATGCCTTTTTTATTAGGACATTTTTAACATACTTCTTAAAACTATGTGGAGACAAACCCAGAAGTGATTCAGGTATCTTATTAAATATGCGTATGCTCAACCCGACAAATGACTTCTGAACCTTTTTTACTCTAAAATATGGCATTACAAGTTTGTGTTTATTTCTTGTATTAAAATTATGTGTTTCGCTCCTTTTGCTGTATAAATGAATATTATCACGGATGTATAAAATGTTATTTAATATATATTGCGACGGTACTGTGAGAATAGATATTTCTTTGAATTTTTCTCTTAATGAAACGCGAGATCCCAATTGATATATGGCATTAACTTTTAAAATGCAAAAAATAGTTATAGTGGCATAACTACAGTAGTTGCAGATATGGCATAATGGACTTTTTGTAGATATTAATAGGATCTATAATATTGTAGAACACTTTTTGTTCTATCTTCAATAGTTTCCACAGCGCATGCGATGACAGATGCTATGTAACAAATTTTTTCACACCTTTGCTTTTTTTAGGGATTCCTAATTTTTTGTTTTTTTGAGAAAGTATTATAGCCTATGTCACTCAGTCAAAATGCAGCTTTCTAATGATGAAAAATTTTTTGAAATAGTTTCAGTATTTTTTGTGTGAAAACGCTACAAACCTACATACATACAAAAACACAAATGTTGCCTCTATATAACATTAATTTAGATTATTCATATATCTACACTAATATTATAAAGAGGAAATATTTGTATTTTTGTATATAACGAATAAACTCAAATGTACTGGACCGATTTAATAATTCTTTTTCATTAGAAAGCTACATTATCACTGAGTAACATAGGCTATATTTAGTACTATATTACTGTAAAAATCTTTAGAAATTCCTATTTAAACCCACCGAAGGTGTAAATAAATTAGCTATAAAATGTCTTTCATCGCATTCATGAAGAGTATTAATGATAGGACAAAAAAATGTTCGACAATATTATAAAATATATCAATATCTACAAAAAACTTCGCGAGACCATATGTCTAACTATTGTAGTTACGTCACTATAACTACTTTTTTGATTTTAACAAATTGATAGAAATGCCAATCAAAATCAGACCGTGTTATCCAAATAAATAATTTAATATTCAAAACTGTCTCAATACCTGATGATTACTTTTTGAATTATTGAAATCGGATATTCCATTCAAAAGGTTTCTTAAAATTAAAATAAAAATACTAACTCGACGAGAGAGGGGCAGTGCGGGAGAAGGGGGTGCAACATTATGAGCTAGGTTACCTTACGCAGTGGACGCAAGCGACATTGAATATTTCGAGGTTTTTTTACCACATGCACAGGGAGGCTTTAAGATAAGCATACAATTTTTTTCTAATTTAGTGATTCATGGTCGTTCTAATTATCATGCTTATAACTTAAATATCTTTACCTATTCATGTCTACCCGTGCGAAGCCGGGACGGGCCGCTAGTCATAAATATAATAAAGGAAACAATAAAAGGCACGAGTGATTGTGACAAAGTTTGTTCTATCGAAAAAGTTTCAACATATCCAAGTTACCGGAAACTCATCTTCATTATGTTGCAACTTCGAAATATGGTTAACATTATCTGAGTCACGGACAAGTACCTGTAACTGAATAAAGGTTGTTGTATCTCTCTATGCGTTGCCATATTGGCCTTAGCTGGTTACATGCTTGGAACAATAATAGGTAACGTAACAATTTTATCAAAGACACTTCTAAAACACGCATTTTGCCAGCCACGCTGTTAATTTGCCCATTTTTGTAAAATATATGAAACTAGCTGTGCCCGGGTCTTCGTTCGCGTTGAATAGTGCTTTTGGCTAGCATTTTCAATAGTTTAATAATAATAATTAAATAAGTAGCAGCTCATTAACGTCCCACTGTTGGGCACAGGCCTCCTCACTCGGAGGAGCGAGGGTTTTTAGAGCAGGCATAGTACTCAACAAGTGTACTCTCTATTCCTTCACTCTTATAGTGCGATGTGACGGGAATCGGACACGACCGGAGAGAGATCAGGCGGCTCATTCGTCTAGTGGTTAGCATGTTCGACTACAGACATGTGGTCCTGGGTTCGAGTCCAATATTGAGTTTTCTAGTAAGATTTTCTCAATATTTGTCCGAAGTTGGAAAGTTGGCGGTGTGATCCGACCCCGTGCCTCGGAGAGTACGTTAAGCCGTCGGTTATTTCCCTTTAAATTAGGTTAATTGTGGGACACAATATAGTTACTGGGATGATACTAACCCTTAAAGACAGGCCCTAATCTACTTGGCAGGCATTGTACACAAGGGCAGTCTCTACTCCTTCACTCTAATAGTCCGATGTGACGGGATTCCTGACATGATCGGAGATAGATCAGGCGCAGGACCGACGGCTTAACGTGCTCTCCGAGGCACGGGGGTGGATCACACCTCCAACTTCCCAATTTCGGGCAAATATTGAGAAAATCTTAATAGAAGACTCAATATTGATTTTTGAATTGGCCCGACCCAGGACCTCACGTCTGTAGTCGTACATGCTACGTGTGCCACGAGTGTGGCTGCACCGTTGACACGGCCCAACACACGCTTGAGGCGTGCCCAGCCTGGACTGTTCAGCGTGCCACGCGCGTGACGGTTATACCGTCATTATATGATGTCACCCTCACCGTCATTATATGATGATGGTGAGCAGCGAGAGAGCGTGGTGTGCTACGCTCTCCTTCTGCGGGGATGTCATGACGCGGAAGAATATGGCGAAACGGTTGAGGGAGGCAAACGTGACCAGTTCGACCGTTCGCAGGAGAAGGCCGGGAAGGAGGCGAGAGGCTCACGATCACCGTCTCCCTCCTTGGTGGTGACCTTTGGGTAACGGAAGCGGAGTCCGTTGCCCAACAAAGGGAGGTCCCGTGAGGTGGTTGGTGGCTTGCCAGGTGCTCTTACTCCGATTGCCTAATCGGAGTAAGTTTTGATCATTGACCGAGTTGGGCCTAAACAGGCATATCGCTGGATTGCGAATGTCTGTCAGTTGCGTTCTCGTGACCACTTCTCCGAGTGATGCAGGAGCACCGGTGGGTTTTAGCCGGTATGAGTCCAGCATACCCTGGAACATCCTCTCGAGTACTCCAGGTATCCACACCGATTTACCAGCGTTAAAAAAAATATAAAGCATTTATTGTATGTTACTGTATTGTATGTTAATGTTACTGCCTCATTGGTCTAGTGGTTAGCATGTTCGACTACAGACATGAGGTCCTGGGTTCGAGTCCCGGGTCGGGCCAATTCAAAAATCAATATTGAGTTTTCTATTAAGATTTTCTCAATATTTGCCCGAAGTTGGGAAGTTGGCGGTGTGATCCACCCCCGTGCCTCGGAGAGCACGTTAAGCCGTCGGTCCTGCGCCTGATCTCTCTCCGGTCGTGTCGGATTCCCGTCACATCGGACTATGAGAGTGAAGGAATAGAGAGTGCACTTGTGTACTATGCCTGCCAATCCGCAGTGGAGCAGCGTGGTGGGTCTATGCTCTAAAAACCCTCGCTCCTCGGAGTGAGAAGGCCTGTGCCCAGTAGTGGGACGTTAATGGGCTG
Source organism: Elymnias hypermnestra (assembly GCA_015832385.1). Classification (NCBI taxonomy): domain Eukaryota; kingdom Metazoa; phylum Arthropoda; class Insecta; order Lepidoptera; family Nymphalidae; genus Elymnias; species Elymnias hypermnestra. The sequence continues at coordinate 53,425 of JACTOM010000847.1, read as the reverse complement.
CTACTTACCTTTTTTTTTAATTGTATGTTAGTAGAAAGGTCATGAACTCAGCTACAAGCTGTTTTTTATTAATTTAGGCTTACTGTTATAAAAATAAGACACATATAAATACTTAAATGACCTATTTGCAGTGTTTCACTGTAAAGAGCTTATTGTCCTTTCTGAGACTATCTATGTAACAACTTTTAATTTAATTGGTTCAGTAGTTTTGGAGTGAAAGCGCGACAGGTAGAGTTACATTTACATTTATAATATTAGTAAGGATTGTTATTTTACGCACTTGAGGGTCGGGTATTGAAACGATATTTATTTTAGAAAAAAAGAGCAATAGGTGCCATATATCAATTAAGATCTTGTGTTTCTTTAGGAGATAAATTCAAAGAAACATCATTTCTCACAGTACCGTCGCAATAAACAATTTTAATACGAGAAATAAATATAAACTTGTAATAACATATTTTAGAGTGAAGAAGGTTCATAAATCATTTGTCGGGTTGTGCATACGCATTTTTAATAAGATAATCTCCACATAATTTTAAGAAATATGTCAAAAACATCCTTTTAAATATTATAATGTTGAAGATTATTATTACATATATTACACACAGAAGCAAAATGTTACTCAATGTAACATACACAACTATTTCTAAAAGAGTAACCGTTGAGTTTCTTGTAGGTTTCTTCTCAGCGGATTCAGCTTTCCGAAACGGTGATAAATTTGTTACCAATTGACAGACTAGTAACGATTCAAAAGTGCTTTTTAACCCTACTTGACTTATTTTGACTTTGATTTTGAAAGTATATACACATAATCATACACACATATCCATATATATGAATTTACAGAGGTAAGAAATAATAAGTAAAGTTTACAGATACATATACTACGTAAAAAAGAATTGCAATGTGGCAGCTTTCAGCTTTACAAATACTAAACAAAACACAATCAATTAAATGACACACAGAATCTTTTTTGTTTTGAAACAAAAGATAGCGAAAATAAATGACATCTTTACATAACCTACGAAAGATGAATAATTTTGAAACAAAAGATAGTAGCATAAATTAATGCTATATTTACATAACCTAGAAATGAATTAACTAAACCGTTGCTATAGACAACTGTCTAATAATTCACATGTCACAACCTTGTGGATGCGTGGGAGTGCGTGGGTGGATGCGTGGGAGTTCGTGGGTGGATGTGTGGGAGTGCGTGGCTGAATGCGTGGGAGGGTGTGTGGAATCGCGTTTATAAGCGTAATAGTGACAACATTTTGCCGGTATTTGTGGGCTCGAGTTTTCGTACCGGAAACAAATGACTGTCCATATAAATTAAAAAAAAAATGGTAAAGGGTTGATGGAATTCAAAAAATGTATAGCCTAAAACCTTCTACAATTAATTCCGCGTCGAATGGTCATGATCTCATGCCGATCGGTCCAGTAGTTTTGAAGTTTATCGATAACAAAGAAAAAAAGAGTTGCTTTTATTTATATAGATAAAGATTTCCGTAGAGATAATGATGAGAGTTATGCCACCACATTACCGTGTTCCTGTTGCTTTTCTACAAGAAAGTCTTTTAAATGATTTTCATAACTTTTTAATGGAGGAATGTTGTTCCAACATTTGGAGGCAGAATATTTAAATGAGCCCTGAAAAGCCGCACAAAGATGTACCAGTACGCTGAGTCTATCGCAAGCCTTTAACCGATCTGACCGAATCCAGTTTAGTTTACTTAAAAGATATAAAGGCTTGCCAAAATTTTGTCACGGCGAAAAGTAATACAGCTAAATGGAGTTTCCTTCTCAGTTTCATTTTGTGTTGTTTATTTAAATACGATATAAGATGGTTTTGTGGAGCAATATCAATAATGAAACGTGTACATGCATTTTGCACACACTAAATGAGGCATTTGGTTCGCCGGACGCGAGTAATTCTGATTAGTCAACCGCCGGCGACCCCCCTCCTTCACCTACCTCAGTACCCGTGATCGCCCTCTCTCCTGCTCGTGCCGCCGTATGTATGTGCCGAGCAGGAGAGTTGTATAAAAGGCCTCTCTCAGAGTTGTACGACACATTTCGCTTTAGACTCCCGAGCGGAGTAGATCCTCTACTAAGCGCGACCTGTGAACATCAAGAACTCTGCCAAACCCGAAGAACCAAAACGCGAACTCTGGAGAACCGAACATAGAAGCACTGAAACCTGATGACCCAAGCTTGAACACGGACCAACCGATCCTCTAAGATCTGAAGACTGAAGCACTAAACCTGAACAACTGACGCCGAACCTCCGAACATTGAAGCCCCAAACAACGAAGAAACAAAGACCTGAACCCGCAAGATCGAAGCCCACATACAGTCCACAGAACCCGGAGGGATTCGTCTGAACTTGAATCCCTCCCCAACAATTCTACTTAATTAGTAGTCTCCTTATAATATTCGCATAATTTAACTTCATTAATAAAGAATCAAAGACTCCGTTAGTTTTGTTTGTAATTTTTGTGTAAGTATTTACGTGTCTTCAAGCGATAAAACTGAAACAAATTTGAATTGACAGCCTAAGGAATATATTTCTAGCTCTAAAAGTGACGTAACTCCATTCTTTACAACTCTTTTTTTGCATTAAATACTATCCTACATCTTTTCCCAAGCTCTAGACTATCCGTGTACCAAAATTTATTTAAAACAGTTCAGTAGTTTTGTCCCGAAAGCGCGACAAACAGAGTTACTTTCGCATTCATGATATTAGTAGGGATAATGTTATGTCACATACATATATCCTTAATTTAATGATACAAAACTTCTCAGTAAACAATGTTTTCTTTGTTATTTAACTTTGACTTTAACAATAAAGAAAGTAATATATATGCGTATGCGTTTCAAATAGATGGCAGTGTGTGTAAAGTTGTTTTTATTGATTTAATGTATTTTTTATGCATATTTTTAAACTATACACACTATACGCAAAACTATACACTAATTGATACCCTCAGACAAACACTCACACTTACGCATGCGTCTACAAGGCAGCTGCGAGGGCTATAGGGCAGTCTGTTCTAGTCCGACTAGCCGAAAGAGGACCTCGGGTTCTCAGTGGCGGGCGTAGCCAATGTGGGCGGGATTCGTCCTCATCTGGAGCAATGGTTCTCCAAGGGGCACGAAACGTTCTTCAGACTGATGCAGATTCTGAAGGAGCATTGTTCCTGCACAAAATTGGCTGAGAGGAGTCGCTCAACTGCCATGTGTATGAGCACCGTACTATGGTAGACTGCGCAGCCTGGCGACCTCAGTGTCAATTCATGGTGCCACTGATCGGAGAGGATCTGTCGCTATGGACCATTGTAGTCGCGATGCTCTCCATCGAGAGGTGTTGGGCAGGAGTGGCCTTCTTCTGTGAGACCGTCTCGCTAAAGGAGGCCCGCTAACGAGAGAGGGAGAACGTAGTAGATGTCCCCTCTAATGGTGATGGAGGCGTTGGTGACCCCGAGCCCATAGCGCTTAAAAGTATAGCATATCAACAGGCAGTTGAGACCTGGTTGACGTCAACGAGTTGTAAGTGCTGTTCTATCAAACATGAAAGCTTGGCTAGAAAGGAGATGAGGAAGTATCACCTTCCGGCTGATACAGATGGTTGTTTCGTAGAGTATCTGTGTCGGATAGGACGAGAACAGACGCCTCAATGTCACCACAGTGGATGGGAACGACGACCGACAAGACAGGACGACCCCCAGCAAACCCTGGAAGAGTGTCTTTCATGGACTTCAGAACGTCATCTCTTGGCCAGTGATATTAGGAACGACCTCTTTTTACCAGTCCTTTTAGCGACGATGCTGGCTTCGTAGAAGGCGATGGTCTCCCTCTGTGAATCCGTCATGCTCAAGAAGGAGAGAGCTGAGCGACAGCGGGAAAGAGCTATCATTTCACAAAGACGGCAAAACCGGCCTGTTGAAAGACAGAAATTACATATTCCTGACAGTGAAACCTTGAAGTCGCGAGCGGGTACAAAGGGGGCTGTGGCAGTTTTCTTAGTACTCGTACGACTCCAGGAAGACAGCAGGTTAATGTGGTCTCAATCTGCCACGGCAGCACCTATTACCAGCAAGTGGTATCGCCTAATAGGAGGAGCCCGAAAAGCACAACGTGGCGGGGGCCTCGAACAATTCTCCGGAGATCCCGAAGCTCTCCGTTATACGTTGAGGTAGGCCATTGGGGGGGTTTTAGTAGAATAATAACACACAAACAGATCTATTCCCCGAAAAGGTCGGGTATCTTATAAAGATTTCCTCCTTGACAAAAAGAAAGGATGCGGGATATTCGGCGGCATATGTTTGCGCACCTCCTCCCGCTTCCGTGAATCATCCGTCAGACTCATCCGCGACACTAGGTAGGAATGCAGCAGCTGATCCTCTCATTCACGGATGAAGAAGGCTCCGCTGGGTTTTAGTGGGTATTACGAGCATTCCTCCTTCGCCGAGTCCCACACTCTCGATCTATGAGTCTGGGTTTCTACATAAATGCATTTCCCAGCGAAAAAAAAAGAAATACTTACGCATGCATACAAATACACACAACACACACGCGTTAGCACTTTGGATAAGTTTATGCATGTTTGTTTTTATTATTCTGTAAAACCATGAGGAAATATAAGGCTATATAAATGTTTATATTCAAATTCAAAAAAATCAATACGTTTACAGTACTTCCTGATGGTAAAATATTCTTTTCATATTACGTCTAATACACAATATTATAAAAATGGTATCGTTGGTTACATTGTTAATTCTATACACTTTGTATATCGTATATAACGAGTAATATTATTTATGACTGTATATGTTTACGTGATATTACGACTGTTATTTATATAAACAACACATTGGTCTCTTTTCTCACTTACAAGCAATAAAACTGTAGCATAAATTTCGTTTGTTATATGACCAAAACATATTACTGTAACAAAAGAAATATTGTTTATACATCTCAAGACTGAGCTCTCCAGTATAGATACATAAAAATCTGTGATGGTTTTTACATTTATAACAGAAGTGAGTAAATTAATAACAGTCTGTTAACGTCCCACTGCTGGGCGTACACCTCAGTAGCCCATGCAGCACTCTGTAGTAAAAATGTTATTATAATATTAAATTAGTGTGATTTTATTCCATCGCTAGTTATTTTTTCATCCATGTATCGCATGTCGCGTTACAGTTGACCACAAGGCTAATGATAAAGTGAAAACAACGATTTTTCTATAATATCTTTGTATTTCTTTTGTTTCAATATAACAGCGATAAAAGTTTATTATACTTAATGCGACCGCTCCCTCTTTTGATAAGAAAATAATATGTATAAAAGGTATCGTGTTAAAGTAGGTCTTCTACTAGCAACGCGAAGAGATATTCGTGCAAAGCTTTATTAAAATATGGACTTAATATTTATTTTTTAATTTTTAGTAAATTTGAAGAAAACCAACAAATTTGTCTTATATTATGTACACCTAAAACGCGTTTCTCATATGAAATAACACCGTTTAAATGAAACAACTTTACAAAGTTAAATTTACATTAATATCGCCACACCCGGGATCGAACCCGAAACCCTTATACCACCGCATCACACATAATTCAAATATTGCAATGCAGCAACAAACGTAAGGTCATTGGCATTTGATTACAGACAGTTATAGATTTTGCCAAAAATCACACTCTTTCTGTAAGCCGTTGACGAGTTCCATTGATCTTCATATTAACTACGACTAGCACTTGATCACACCGAAGTTACAGTAGGCGACTCAAATATCTGGATAGCTTATAGAATATTCTGCCGAGTATCGTTGATTTGCTCCTAAGAATTGAAGAGTTCCGTCACTTTGTCATGGATTCCATCATCAGAACTTTACCAAACTAACACAAAACAACCCTAGAAGTATATCTTTTCTAATAAGAAATCGGTTGACGTGATCTTGAGTTATTCGTCCATTTGTCGCGCACATGCTTACGCAAATTTAAGACTTATCCGGTTTTCTCATGGATGCCATCATCAGAACTGGTTTTAAAAAGAAAGTTTCAGGTAAAACGGACCTGAATTTATTTTGTTTTAAACAAAGAAATCTGGTAAAGGATAATTTATCTCCTACGGTTAATACATAGCATCCTATCGTAACGAAAACTTTTGCTTGGCGGTATATAAAGAAAGTAGTAAGTAAGTAGCAGCCCATTAACGTCCCACTGCTGGGCACAGGCCTCCTCACTCGCATGAGAGAGGGTTTTTAGAACATGGATCGTGGATCGATTGACGTGAAATTTGGCATAGTTACTCTCGTCGCAATGTAGACGTTCGCCCAGAGGGTTATCACCAGATATCACGAGTGTGGTGCCGCGTCAGACACAGCCTGTGGCAGAATGTCCCGCCTGGGGACCTCAGCGATTCATTATGACGTCACTGATCGGCACAGACCTCTCACTGGCAAGTATTATAGGAGCAATACTTACGACTGCCTCATTGGTCTAGTGGTTAGCATGTTCGACTACAGACATGAGGTCCTGGGTTCGAGTCCCGGGTCGGGCCAATTCCAAATGGATATTGAGTTTTCTACTAAGATTTTCTCAATATTTGCCCGAAGTTGGGAAAAAGAAATTGGCGGTGTGAACCACCCCCGTGCCTCGGAGAGCACGTTAAGCCGTCGGTCCTGCGCCTGATCTCTCTCCGATCGTGTCGGATTATCGTCACATTGGACTATGAGAGTGAAGGAATAGAGAGTGCACTTGCGTACTATGCCTGCCAATCCGCAATGGAGCAGCGTGGTGGGTCTATGCTCTAATAACTGTCTCTCGTATGAGTGACGAGACCTGTGCCCAGCAGTGGGACGTTAATGGGCTGCTACTTACCTTACCGTACTTACCAGTGAGCAGGCCTGGAAAGCGGTTGCCTCCTTTTGTGTGACTGTCATTTCGAAGGCACGACAAAGGGAGAGGGTGAATTCCGCCGAAAAACTCCAGCCCCGACGAAGGGTTGCAGGAAACAGAAGGCGGAGATTCATACAACTCCTCCCCCTGTAGAACATCTGTGAGCTGCAACCAAGGAGCCAGAGAGGAATGCCTCAACGAACCTCTGGCTCCTCACTAATGGTTGATGGCGGTCCCGCTGGGTTTCAGTGGGTATTCCGGGTTGCGTAAATGCATTTCCCAGCGACAAAAAAAACGTAGATGTTCACTAAGAACGGGTTTCTAGATACTCTCACAGGATCGGGAGATATTAAAGAAAAACAATTAATGACCGTTGCTGTGATAACTGTTTGTTTATCGCGCTTTCACGACAAAATTAATAAACGGATTTTAATGAAATTTGGTACACAGAGAAAGGATATAGGCTACTTTCAACGTAGATGCTCACTAAGAACGGGTTTCTCCATATTCTCTCGGTATCGGGAGATATAAAAGAAAAACAATTAGTGACTTTTGCTGTGATAACTCTGTTTGTTTGTCGCGCTTTCACGACAAAATTAATCAACGGATTTTAATGAAATTTGGTACACAGAGTAAGGACATAGACTACTTTCAACGTAGATGCTCACTAAGAACGGGTTTCTCTGTATTTTCTTGCTATCGGGAGATATAAAAGAAAAACAATTAGTGAGTTTTGCTGTGATAACTCTGTTTGTTTGTCGCGCTTTCACGACAAAATTAATCAACGGATTTTAATGAAATTTGGTACACAGAGTAAGGACATAGACTACTTTCAACGTAGATGCTCACTAAGAACGGGTTTCTCTGTATTTTCTTGCTATCGGGAGATGTAAAAGAAAAACAATTAGTGAGTTTTGCTGTGATAACTCTGTTTGTTTGTCGCGCTTTCACGACAAAATTAATCAACGGACTTTAATGAAATTTGGTACACAGAGATAAGACATAGGATACTTTTCAACGTAGATGCTCACTTAGAACAAATTTCCTCATATTTTCACGGGATCCCAATATATAAGCGAAATTTACTGAGAGATTTCCTTTGCCATTCACCTTTTGACACGACATTCATCATACATGTTCCTTTAGCGATATAAACTTGAACTAATAACAGTTTTCCCCATATTTCTACTATGATAGAGACCTACGTGGGTAAGACAGCGAGGAAAAGCTAGTTTATTATACAGCTCCTCTCAAAATAATATCCGTTCGTTATAACTGCGAATCATAAAAATCGTAACATCCAGCGTATGTTGATTATAAATAAAATGCTTCTGAGTCATAAACTACGCTAATCTTATTTTGCATTGCACGTATTCATATAAATTGGATAATCCAAATTTGACTGAGACGTTTTTATAAAGGTAGTCACTGTTTTAAAAAAAAAAAAACAACTAAAACGGGAAGTTTAAAAGTTTTAAAACATTTTGAGAGCTACTTAAATTTGGAAGAGTTTTTATGTACTCTGTTTTGAATAGATCGAATATAAACACGTTAACACAAAAACTATTGGACCGATTTTAAATAAAAATCTATCATTAGAAAGCTGCATTTTCACTGCACGATATAAACTATATTACATTCTCAAAAAAATTAGGGAGTCCTTTTAAAAATGCATAAATGTAACCCAAGGTGTGAAAAAATTAGTCACTATTAAATCTGTCATCGCGTGCTCTGGGGAACTTATTGATGTTAGAACAAAAAAATGTTCTACAATATTATAGAACGTATTAATATCAATAAAAAAGTCTTAGATACCATACGTCCAAATACTGTAGTTATGCCACTATAACTACTTTCTTACATTTTGAAAGTTAATAAAAGTGCCGTTATAATCAAATTTATTATTATTACTCATACCTCTGTATTAATCCTTATCCAATTAAGTTTTATTAAAGACCATTTCAATACATGTAAAATACTTTTTGAATTATTAAAATCGGACTTGGCACTCAAGAGATATAACGAATTTAAAAATCTCAATCTAATGTATATAGGGAAGTTCTGAGACAAAGTATTACAAATAAATCACTTCTCTAATGTTACAGAAGAAAATTTTGCATTTTGATATTATTTTTAACAATTTATTAAAATAAAGCTAAAAATTACTGGATTTAAAAAACATATTTCAATACCTGTAGAACATTTTTAAATTGACTAATGATGTTACGAATTTAAAAATGTATTAGTTATATATATATGTCGGAGCATAAGAGAGAAGGAGCAGCATAAAGCATAGAGGCGTAGGGTTCTCCGCCGACATCATCGTTAATGTGGATCACATCCATACTGTGGGCGTTGGTGGACAATGTTGGTGCAATCAAACACTTTATTAATCAACTCAGATTATAATGTTCAATCGCTTAATGTTCCCGATATCAATTTACACAAACTCATTAATAATAATAGCTAGGAACGCGACAGTTTCAAATGTCGACCGCACTGGTGGGTGAAGAACTACCGAGAGACGAACGCCGGACTGCCACTTATTGACTCTATCCCACGCCGATAGTCAGATGGCGCCAGCGTTCCACAGACTACCCCACTCCGACATATATATATTCGTTGTAAAATAAAGTCTGTATACATTAGATTATGAATATAAGTGAAATAATTCTATAGTCAGACTTAGTAGACTTTCCACTGCCACGACATCGGTTGACAGGCGTTGCTAGTTCAATATATTTAGATTCTTTATTAAAAGAAAGCTTGTATTTGAAGGATAAATCAGATACAAAAAGCTGGGTTCTAAATAATATTCTCTCTAATTAATATAAAATCAATTAGTAATGACCATCGTACAAAAAGGATCTTCGACTGAGTTTGCTATGGAATCTGCTCAGAAATGGAGCCTTCACAACTTTAGAGTTCAACATTGGAAACACAACGTCTAATTCAAAAAAATCTATATTTGACGATTCAAAAGTCTCGTTCAAAAAATTTTAAGATTTTTTTTTAAAATTCAAGTTGATATGTTATATTCGCTGATGTGGGTTCAATTTCTTACAAAAGAAATCGATTTCTTTTTCTAATTTATCTGGAAAACAACTGATGCAAGAAAAGGACGCTATTATATTGTTCTGTGTGTACATGGACGTAAAAAGGTATCACTTTAATAACCTAATCGTCACGCTATAATCAGTGGTTTACCAACCTTAGTAGTAAATTCAAATGATGTAGATAAAACAAATAAAGTGTCTACAAGTTGTAACGTGTTGGGTATGTAGAAGTTTTAATCAAGAAAATGGCTTCTAAATTCAATGCGGCGAGTAAGATATTGCCAAGTGTATATTTTGTTTTGAAAACATTAAGGGAATTTGCAAAACAGTTTATTGTAAACATCTTAGTTGTTTGTTCGAATACAAATGTCTATGATCGAGTGGTGAGGAATGAGCTGTGGTCAACGTCATCTACGTATGGGGAGAGCAGTAGTCTGATTCAAGCATTGAAGTCTCTCTATGAGGGTTCTAGTGCTTATGTGAGAATAAACCTATTCATGGATAACTGTTTGACAGATTTAAAAGAAAGTATGTATGGGTTAAGAATGAATGAATTACTCATCAAATGTTTACTCCACGCTGATGATCCAGTGGTACTTGCATAAACTGCTAATGAGCTACATGTGATGGTAAACATTATGAATGAAGCTTTGAAAAGGAAAGTAATGAAAGTGCATGTAAACAAAACTAAAGTTATGCTTTTTGAAAGAGATGAATCTATGATGAATGGCAATATTTTGATAGATGGGGAACAAGTGGAAGAGGTGAAAGAATTTGTATACTTGGCATCTATATTTACAAAAGATGGAACATGTGAAAGTGATATTGAAAGGAGAGTGAATGCAGGGAAGGTGGTGTTTGAAAGTTGAGTATGGCAGAAGAATCACATAAATTGAGAAGTATGTGTGGATTAAAACTGAGTGACAGAGTAAGAAATGGTGTGATAAGAGAACGTTGTGGTATAAAAGAAGATGTAGTGACTATAATTGAGAAAGGTATGCTTAGATGGTTTGGGCATGTAGAGAGAATGAATGAAAGGAGACTGACAAAAAGGATTTATAAGTCAAGAGTGAAGACCAAGGCGAACGTTCCTGGACCAAATCCAGGACATTTTAAATAAGGGCCAAGTCAAGAGTACTTTAAAACGACGAACTTATATGAATTGTTTAATGAGAATGAAGGAAGTGAACGTGGTCTCTGCCTACCCCTATGGGAATAAGGCGTGATGCTATGTATGTATACAAAAGAAAACCCGCGCAACGTATAAGTACATAAGTAATCATAATAGCGATGTCTGTTTAAAATATTGCATTAATTTTCTTGATTATAAATTAATATGAAATATATACGCTTTAAGTTCCAAAAAAGTCATCAAAATAAAAAAGATCGGTTAAGTAGTTTCAGAGTGCATGGGCGACTAACATCGTGATATTATATTTATATACTGAAGGTCTCATGGAATTGAAACTTTGCAGGGATTTTAGGGATAAAAAGATCTTAAAAAGACACGGAAAACATTATTCATTTTCCCAACATTCTCAATGTAGCATGTGATTATCTATGAGGATCCAAAAAAGCACTATTTTTAATGATTTTTAAAAGTCGTGTAAAGGATAAAAAGATTTTGTTTTTCCGAAAAACCATCCTAGGACTTTGTAAATAATTTATTCAAGTTTAAGATACCCTCCGTTGATTTTCTGTGAAACCATTAGTTTCGAAGTTATGCTTGATTAAAGAGAAAATTATCCATTTTCATTCAAAGTCCGATAGCTCAGCGGAAATTAGTTGGATCGAGACCAAAAAAATACTAATTAAAACTGAATAGCCAGTCCATATAGTGGTTAATTTTGCAAGTTTCTAAAATTACAAACTTCAAGGTTCAAATTGCTTTTTATTTTGCTCCGATGCGACCATTTTTATAAAAGCCACAGCCATTTGAAAAACCGTTAAAATTTTAGGTATATTTTGATCTTTTCATTTTCTACTACTATAGTTATCTTTAATAAATAGATAAGGCCATCGAGGACCTTTTTTTAGACCTATAGAAAAGAAATATTGCTTTTTAAGTCACTTATAAGGTAGAGCTTTCGATGAAAGCTCACCAGCTCGATATTTCGGAGACTTCCAATAATTATCGTTGTAATTTAATTTAACATATAAACTTTTTTCATTAATCTGTTGGTGAAAGCCTTTTGTATATGAATGTTTTTAACATATATCTTAAGCTTAGTAGAGAATCCTAGCAATAGGACGCTACTATTGTATTTCTTTTATAGCCCTTGTAATGCCTAGTTCTTCTTTTCTAAGATGCTTACGCTGAATACGATGTAGAAGCCGGAACAGTGCTTGTCATATAGTAAATAGCTTTTCTTGGTACGACATCCGTGTTGAAGGCTGTTCGCGTAAATTAACTTTAGCTTTCACATGCTCTTTTATTCTACTTAATCCCGAATTTTAGATGTAGTTAAGTCTGTTATCTATCACACTTAAACTTTCCCATTCCCATGACAATTACGAGATGAAATGTATGAAAGCAAAAAGCCTAGAAGTCAAATATGTGGATTACATTTAAATAAAACGCGATTACATTCATTTACGAATGTCTTCATTATTTTTATTGTAACATCTAAGATATTCATATGGTGTAAAAGATGATAATCTATATAAATAAAAGCAACTCTTTTTTTCTTTGTTATCGATAAACTTGAAACTGCTGGCCCGATCAGCATGAGACCATGACCATTCGACGAGGAATTAATTGTAGAAGGTTTTAGGCTATTCATTTTTTGAATTCCGTCAACCCTTGACCATCTTTATTTTCAAGTTTATGTGGTTTGTCATTTGTTTCTGGTACGAAAACTCGAGCGCACAAAGACCGGCAAAATGTCTAACGTCACTTCAATGCTTATAAACGCGTTTCCACACACCCTCCCACGCATTCACCCACGCACTCCCACACATCCACCAACGCACTCCCACGCATCCACCCACGCATCCACCCACGCATCCACTCACGCACTTCCACGCATCCACCCACGCACTCCCACGCATTGACAAGGTTGTGACATAAATTATTAGACCGTTGTCTTTAGCAACGTTTTTGTTAATTCATTTCTAGGCTATGTAAATATGGCATTCATTTATGCTACTATCTTTTGTTTAAAAATTATTCATCTTTCATAGGTTATGTAAAGTGGTCATTTGTTTACGCTATCTTTTGTTTCAAAACAAAAAAATTCTGTGTGTAAGTTAATCGATTGTGTTTTGTTTAGTATTTGTAAAACTGAAAGCTGCCACATTCCAAATCTTTCTGACAGAACGAAGTCTGGTCTGCTAGTAATGTATATAAACTGCTTAATATTGATCGAAATATGGTATAATAACAAAACAATGTATGGCAAGATAATTCCTCTTTTATTAATCTACAAATAACTCCATATAGGCATACATCTAGCTTTAAAACATAACTCACTATACCCGTTGTTTCTACTTGTAAAATGTTTACGTACGACACTGTAATTAGAAACTTATTTAAACGAATACAGTAATAATCCTTATTCAGTTAAAACGTTAGTTATCTTTAGAATTATATTTACATTATTATAATCATTAACACCTTATAAATTAAATCAATATTTTAACAGTTACAGCAAATTACAGTTACAGAGATGCCGGTCTCGTTGGATGACATATTAGCTTGTTTTTGAGCTTATAATCTTTATATAAAAAGATAGATAAACTTTGTTAAATGTTTAACTTTAAGACATATGTAAGAAACTAGATCATAGAAAGCGATGTACTGACGTGATCGTGTTTATGAAGATTCTTTGATAAAGATTATAATTAATTCTGATAAGAATTGTTATTTTAAAGACATATATGCTTTTATTTTCATATTCCACTTAAGATTCGAACAGTGCATGTTGCCAGTGATGACGTACGGTTCTGAGACGTGATCGCTGACTATGGGCCTCATGCGGAAGTGCAGAGTCAGTCAGCGTGCGATGGAGAGGGCTATGCTCGGAGTTTCTCTACGTGATCGAATCAGAAATGAAGAGATCCGTAGTAGAACCAGAGTCACCGACATAGTCTTTCGAATCGCGAACCTGAAGTGGCAATGTGCGGGTCACATAGTTCGAAGGACCGATGGACGTTGGGGGCCGAAGGTGCTTGAGTGGCGACCCTACACCGGACGGCGCAGTGTAGGGAGACCCCCCACAAGGTGGACCGACGACATAAAGAGGGTCGCTGGTAGCCGCTGGAGCCAGGCGGCGTAAGATCGGGCCTTGTTGACGTTGACGTCCATCGGTTGAAGCGACGACGACGACGACGACTTAAGATACCAGTAGTACTATAAATCTATATGTATTTAAAGTATTGTAGACGTTATATTAAACTTAAATCTAGTCCGCATATTCGACAGACAAAACATGTAGTCATAATATGTTCTATTACAGTATACAGTTAAAAATTGATTCGGATCCTATAAAGCATTGAATGACTTCGAACGGCAGTTATGTGATTTTAGATAGTGAAGTAAAAAAAGCTGCGATTTGGGCACGAAAGTGCAGAATTTTTCTCTTTTTCAATCCGTTTGAATCGAAACTCGACTCGACATTGAATGAAATTCCGCCGTCCTTTATTGGTTTCGCTATCTGTATTTTTAACCTTTAAATTCTATTGGTATTTTAGGGATAAACTAGAAAACTACCTAGTTCACCGCGGTTACAGTTGCTTATATATTTGCCGAAATTGTATGGATTCGAGCAGAGGTTTATCTCAAACCTAGGACATTGTATTTTGTAATTTGTTTGAGTCTGGTGGGGGACTGGTAGGTGGTACCACCCTACCATCAAATCAAAATCTATGGGTTCCGGTACGATGTTTTATAGTACGTAATCGAGAAGAGATTTGTGAGAAAGTCACTAGCAAAGTAGTCTTTGAAGATTTGTCTAAAATATCTGCCTGGAGTTTAGCACGAGATCACAGGGTTTACTGGTATATACTATGAGTTGAAACTAAGATAGGCACGTGATGAGAAGTTTGAATTCTTTTTCAAAGAATCCTGGACGAGTTCCGCAAAGTTTCTCTATATAAAACGAAACTTTCTTGCTTCATTGTACCTTTCCAATCCTTCGTTGTACTTTTCAATTCAGGAAATTATCACAAGAAATGTCTATATTCTAAAACCGTCTCTCTTATAAGTCAGTAGCATTGTGTCCGGCAGTGGACCTTGAATAATCTGATCTAATTCTATTTATGTCCTTATTTTAATATTAAAAAAGGAGGAGGTTATCAATTCTGTATTTTTTTATGTTGTTACCTCATATCTTCCGACTGGGTGAACCGATCTTGATGATTTTTTTTTATATGAAAGGTGGTGCTGGTCGTAGGGTCCCATTTTTTTAAATCAAGTTCTGATTAAGCATGTGCGCGAAAAATGGACGAATAACTCAAGATCACGCCATCAGATTTCGAAGATTCTTTTTTTATTGGAAAGTATATACTTTAAGGGTTGTTTGATGATAATTTGGTTAGGTTTTGATCATGGGATCGATGATAAACTAACAGAACTCTTCAATTCTTAGGAGCAAATTAACGATACTCGGCTTCAAGAAAAGGAATGGGTTTGTTACCTCATAACACTCGACTGGGTGAACCGATCTTGATAACCTTTTTATAGGTGGTGCTCGTCATAGGGTCCCTTTTTTAAAATCCAGTTCTGACTATGGCATCCATGAGAAAACCGGATAAATGTTAAATTTGCATAAACATATGCGCAATAAATGGACGAATAACTCAAGATCACGCCAACCGATTTCGATGATTCTTTTTTTATTGGAAAGAATATACTTCATGGGTTGTTTTGTGACAGTTTGGTTAGGTTCTGATGATGGAATCCATGAAAAAGTGACAGAGCAAATTAACCTCCGGATATTTGAGTCACCTACCGTAACTTCGGTATGGTCAAGTGATAGTCGTAATTAAATGTGATAATCAATGGAACTCCTCAACCGCTTACAGTAAGGGTGTGATTTTGGCAGAATATATAACTGTCTGTAATCAAATAGCAATGAGCTTACGTATTCGTGTTGTGCTTTTTTTATGATGTTGTGATTACCATATAAAAGACTGGTGATAGCGGATAGTGGCAAAATAACCAACCTGAAACGTACGCGTTATTAGGTGTGACGATATCGTTGTAAATTTAACTTTGTAAAGTTGTTTCATTTAAAAGGTGCTGTCTCATATGAGCAACACGTTTTTTAGGTGTACACATATTGAGATAAATATGTCAGTTTACTTCAGATTCACTAAAAATCAAAAAATAAATAAAAAATTTAGCAAAAAAGAACCGCCTTCAAAACAAATTGTTCCATAATTTGTATAATCTTATATTTGGAGTCGGTGTCAGCCAAGGTACCTACATGTACAAGCTATGTGGAAGTGGAAGTGTATGTGGAAGTGGAAGTGTAGGTGGAAGTAGCGCCAGAGCTGCCAAGTAGACACGCGGGACACAAGAACTCTAAAAATGAATACGCAATTATTTTTTAACGGTTTAAAGTATATTAATATATTTTTAAGCATAAATTTTGAAGGCGATCCTTTTTTTGGTAAAATTTTTATTTACGTATGAACTAGTCTTTACTCTCTCTTGTCATTGCATGCACTTTTGATTTTTTTGTCTTCATTACATTAATATATCTTTATCAAAAATCACATCATATTAAATATTTGTTTTTCCTCTTAGTTTCTTTATTTAATACTAGTAATGCCCTGCGGTTTCATCTACGATACCGATCTCGTGACGATGGAAAGTCTACTAAGTTAACATAAAAGTTTTATTTCATTTTACATTCGTAATCTAATCAATATACAGATGAGAAAGAAATGCGGTAGAGATGAGAGCGTTGAGAAGCATGAGTGGATTAAAACTGAGTGACAGAGTAAGAAATAGTGTGATAAGAGAACGTTGTGGTATAAAAGAAGACGTAGTGACTAAAATTGAGAAAGGTATGCTTAGATGGTTTGGGCATGTAGAGAGAATGAATGAAAGGAGACTGACAAAAAGGATTTATGAGTCAAGAGTGAATGCGAAAGTTGGAAGGGGAAGACCAAGGCGAACGTTCCTGGACCAAATCCAGGACATTTTAAATAACGGCCAGGTCAAGAGTACTCTAAACCGACGAACTTGTATGAAAGGTTTAATGAGAATGAAAGAAGCGAAGGAGATATGCAAGGATCGTGGCAAGTGGAAGGATGTTGTCTCTGCCTACCCCTATGGGAATGAGGCGTGATGAATACAAAGAATATATATCTAACTAATACATTTTTATCTCCGAAACATCATTTTAAAAAATTCTACTGATAATGACAGGTTTTTTAAATCGGTCCAGTAATTTTTAGCTCGATTATAATGTTCAAAATGTAAAACTCTCTTCTATAAGATTTATTAGTAATAATTTATTGTCTCAGAACTTTTGTACTAATGTTCGACTCGCGATACGTTATTTATTTGAGATGGATTGGGATTTTTTAATTCCTTATATCATTTGAATGGAATGTCCGATTTTAATAATTCAAAAAGTATTTTACAGGTATTGAAACGGTCTTTGATTGGACAAATAATAATACAGAGGTATGAATAACATGGTCTTCACTTTAACTAACTTTCAAAAAGGTAAAAAAGTAGTTATAGTGGCATAACTACAGTAGTTCGACGTATAGTATTTAGAACTTTTTTGTAGATATTAATGCGTTCTATAATATTGCAGAACATTTTTATGTTCTACCTTCAATAGTTTTCGCAGCGCACGCGATGACAGATTTTATCTGACCAAATTTTTCCCACCTTGGGTTAAATTAATCCATTTTTATTAGGGATCCCTATATTTTTTGAGAAAGTAATATAGCCTGATGACTGCCTCATTGGTCTAGTGGTTAGCATGTTCGACTACAAACATGAGGTCCTGGGTTCGAGTCCCGGGTCGGGCTAATTCGAAATCGATATTGACTTTTCTATTAAGATTTTCTCAATATTTGCCCGAAGAAGTTGGGAAGTTGGTGGTGTGCTTCACTCCCGTGCCTCGGAGAGCACGTTAAGCCGTCGGTCCTGCGCGTGATCTCTCTCCGATCGTATCGGATTCCCGTCACATCGGACTATGAGAGTGAAGGAATAGAGAGTGCACTTGTGTATTATGCCTGCCAATCCGTAGTGGAGCAGCGTGGTGAGTCTATGCTCTAAAAACCCTCGCTGTTCGGGGTGAGGAGACCTATGCCCAACAGTGGGACGTTAATGGGCTGCTACTTACTTGCTTACTTAATATAGCCTGTGTCGCTATTTACTTTTACTATATATTTTTTCACTTTTACTATAAATTACACCAGGGAGGGGCTGAAAGTAAGAGTACCGCTTTCCAGGTCGATGTTTTTATGCATGATGGAGCTTTCAAGTTAAGAGGAGGGGAAAGTTGGGAACTAAAGCTCGATGAGTACATAAACATCGAATATCTTGGAAGCAACAAACTTAACGGCTGAAACTTGTCACTCGAATGATTTCTTTTTGATGTTTCCATCCATCCCTTTCCCTTTCAGTCGACATTGCCCCGCTCGTGAACCTGTTATTCCGCGCCACAGCCTACTGATTTCAGCTACACCTTTTAAAAGAAAGCTAATTAATTTCTTACTATAATTTGAAGTATTACTTAAAGCGTGGGATAAAGGATTGTTTCAATTTAAGCAGAATAAAATCAAATTACATTGATTGTTACGGTGACGATGAAAAAGGAACACCCGACTGAGTTTATTGAGGATTCTTCTCAGAACTGAATGCGATGTAAGACTTGTAATACGATGTTTGATCTATATAACTTTGTATAATCTTCCTAAATACAAAGTTGCTTCGTAGAAATCACTAATAAGCGTTAAATACGCTTGACTATACTGTTCGTTTAAGTAACAAAATTGTCTGAATATGAGTACGCCTAAAAACATGGTGCTTATATGAGATAGCACCGTTTAAAAAAAACAACCCTTACAAAGTGAAAACGACATTGGTACCCCGCTATCACCAGTCTTTTAAATGATAATCGAGCATATCACTAATACGCAAAAGTTTCCGCCTTCCCCCTCCCCCCACACTTGGCTACCTTTACTCACAGTACATCTTATAAATATTGCAATGCAGCAAGAAACGTAAGTTTATTGCTATTTGATTACAGACAGGTATATATTCTACCAAAAATCGCACCCTTACTGTAATCCGTTGAGGAGTTCCCTTAATCATCATATTTCACTATGACAATCATTTGACCATACCGGCGTAACGTTATGTGACTCATATCCGGATAGCCCCTAAAAGATTCTACGGAGTATCGTTTATTGCTCCTAAGAATTGAAGAGTTCTGTCACTTTGTCATGGATTCCATCATAAGAACCTAACCAAACTATCAATGAACCCTATAATAACCTTTTCAATAAAAATAGAATCATCAAAATCGGTTGACGTGATCTTAAGTTATTCATACATTTGTCGCGCAAATACTAAATGCAATTTTACGAGTTATACGGTTTTCTCATGGATGCCATCATCAGAAAATGGGACCCTTTTTTTCTGGGCAATGCTTTTATGCACTGGCCCCGACCGTGTGTCAGGAGTGTGGGACTCGGCGAACAAGAAGGCCTCGCATACTCACTAAAACCCAGCAGAACCCTCTTTATCCATGAATGAAACACCAGGGGTTCAACTTTCGCATTCAACCCTGGTGTCCCGGATGAATCCGACTGTGGATTCGCGACGACGGAAGGACTTACGCTAACAGACGCTGCTTTGTGGCCCGCCTTCTCCGGCGGTGTGAAGGAGCATCCATTGCAATCTCCCCCTTTCGTTCGTGGGCCCCCTTCAGTGAGATGATCGTCTCATAGAAGAGGACCACTCCCGCCCAGCATATCTCACTAGAGAGCATCGCGGCTATAACGCTGTCCAGTGAGAGGTCCGTGCCGATCAACACAACCAAGAGTTGACGCTGAGGTTCCCAGGATGCAAAATCTGCCAGAATCGATGGCAGCACCACACTCATGGCAGGCCGGTGGCTCTTCGCGACTAATTCTGTGCTGGAACTTACCGAAGCATCAGTGCCAGGTCTGAACTTGCACCCACCTGTAGGTGAGCGACCCGTGCTTCCTGGAAAGTCATTGTTCCAGGTGAAAGCGGATCGCCTCCACAGTGGCCACGCCCGTTACTGGGGTCCTAAGGTCCTCTTTCCATACGACATGCACCATATTTCAAATAGAGAAATAATCACCAAGATCGGATCACCCAGTCGAAAGATATGACGTAACAAACATAAAAATAAAATACGACGAATTTATATACTTCTCCTTTTATCGAAGTTGGTTAATAAAGAATATGCCATCTTTCTTTCTAGCTTTGTAACTGTTGTTTTTACACTGCGTTAGGCAATACCCCTTACTGTGAAAGAAAATAGGTCGATTAAGATATTATAACACTTCCACCTCACTTTCTGAGGTCGGGGTGAGCCTACACATATTCCTTTGTTGCGTTACGTGCTTCTGAACATACAATTCAATTGTTTTCTGTATCACGTCTGCGTAACATTTATCTAGATAATATATCGTTTTCGCTAGCACATTCATTCGTTTCCCGTTCTTTTGTTACACACACGGTTTTATCTTACAAATACTGTATCTAACGATGCGTACGCCGTCTTACCTGAAAACATATCACGCTAAGTCATCCCCGTATAGAAAAATGTATTAGGCCTCCGACTGTTACTCATTGCAAAATAGTTTTCTCAATATTCCCACGGAACAGGAAAATATCAGTGAAACGCTTGTTATGTCACAGTACAATATAACAGATCAGCCCCTCTAGCCAAGATGACATTCTAAGAACGCTAACACTACGTCGACCGACTAGAACGCTACGATTGGTTCTAGTGATCACGTGACATATCGATATGATACGTCATTTCCATTCTATTTTAGTGGCAGTTTTCGTTTCGCAGCATCAAAAAGCTGGAATAATAATCCACCACCAATTAGAATGTCCAAATCTCAGTAGGTTCAAAATTTTGTGCAAGCAATGGCTTTTAGAAGCACAGAGATCCGAAAAAAATTGGACAAAGGTCCTGATTTTGAATTTTAATTACTAAATTAGATTTTTTTTCTATATGTCTGAGAATAAGAGAGAAAGAAGCATAAAACATAGGGGCGTAGGGTTCTCCGCCGACATCATCGTTAATGTGGATCACATCCATACTGCGAACGTTCGTGGGTAATGTTGGTGCAATCAAACACTTTAATTAACTCAGCTTATAATGTTCCCGATATCAATTTACACAAACTCATTAATAATATAGGAACGCGACAGATTCAAAACTCGACGCACCGGTGGGCCCTCACCCGAGAACTACCGAGAGACGCGCACCAGATTGTCACTTTTGACTCTGCCCCACGCCGATTGCCCAGCGTTTCACAGACTGTTGCATTTCGACATATATAACTTTATTTTTATTTCACTCTTTCAATATTATCACTTCAAAAATTATAACACGTCTGGTTTTCCGTATTCTCTGTAAGTGTTTGGCGTTCAACGTTTCTGGAACTACCTCCCTTTGACCATAACTACTACTATATATTCGTTTATAGCTAATATTGTGTAATTGGTTTAAATTTTTAGTATTATATTTGTTGTGTTGGCAGCGCTTGTACAGGGTAGGAAATAAAAAGGAACTTAGCCGAGTTATCTCTTGTTTTATTTCGATGATAATGTTAAAAATAAAGTTACACAGCATCAATATTTTACACTAATGACCTTGTTTTCTTTGAATTTTACCTTTAAAATAATTATATTCTTCTTTTTTAATAGTAGAAATAAGATTGTTTACAGAAATATACGTTCGAAAGTGGAGTCATTTTTATTATGTATTAGCTTTTAGTTTCCATGTAAATGAATATTACACTCTCTATGGAGATAAATGTCTTAATTATTCTAGTTAGCGTACTTAGAATGACACCTTGTCTATAGGCCCAGGATAAGGATCCATGGATTTTTACTAAGTACATGCTTACTAAAGATCAAAGTCACTTAGCGTGCGATGGAGAGGGCTATGCTCGGAGTTTTTCTACGTGATCAAATCAGATATGAGGAGATCCGTAGCAGAATTAAAGTCTGACATAGCCCTACGAATCGCGAACCTGAAGTGGCAATGGGCGGGGCACATAGTCCAAAGGACCGATGGATGTTGGGGCTCGAAGGTGTTGGAGTGGCGACAAGGTAGACCGACGACATCAAGAGGGTAGCCGCTGGAGCCAGGCGGCGCAAGATCGGGCAGCAGTGGACGTCCATCGGTTGAAGCGTCGGCAACGACACGTTTCCCCATAAACATTGGGATAGAGAACTACGTGGGTAATTAGAGAAGCAGCTATTAAAGCCTCATACGATAATAACAATGGAACGTATCCATTGTTCAATATTATTGTGATGACTTCACAATAACATTGTTGTAAAATGTAAAATATAATTGTGCAGGCCGCTCGACACAGATTTCGAAATATTAAAAATGTCCAAGGAAATTCGTTTCGAATAGGGGAAAATGAAATGAAATCCGTTGTCAAGAGAAAAAACGTTCGGGAGAAAATTGCGCGTTGCAGCGCCCTAATGAAATTTTCTCAAATATGAGTAATCCGAATGTAAAGCAAAGATAGCACTTACATTTATTAATATATTTTATTATGAACATAAACTACAATACGTTATATACACAACATCGGCAACCATACAGAATAACTTTCCAGTTACTGCATTCTACGTTATCATTTTTTAGAAAATAAGACTGGTATAGTGAGTCATCCGTAAAAGATTGATTTATGCTATACTGGACGTTTATCTCACTCACTTAAATCGATAGACGTCCACTGCTGGACATAGGTTTCACCTGATGATGATCTTGTGCCACCTGGCTCCAACGGCTACCGGCGACTCTCCTTATGTCGTCGGTCCACCTGGTGGGGGGTCGCCACTCCAGCACAGTCGAACCCCAAAGTCCATCGCTTCGTCGAACTATGTGCCCCGCCCATTGCCACTTCAGCTTCGTGATTCTTAGGACTATGTCGGTGATTGCTGATTTGATCGCGTAGAGAAACTCCAAGTACAGCCCTCTACATTAAACTCTGTGTGACTTTGAGCTTTCTTATGTGGCCAATAGTCAGCGACCACGTTTCCGATTAGGAAGTGATTACAACACTCACTGTTCGAAGACTTTGGTCTTGGCACTAAGGGACATAAGACGAAAAGAGCTTACGTAGTTTTCCGAACGCTGCACAACCGAGTTCTCTGAACTCT
Source organism: Elymnias hypermnestra (assembly GCA_015832385.1). Lineage (NCBI taxonomy): Eukaryota > Metazoa > Arthropoda > Insecta > Lepidoptera > Nymphalidae > Elymnias > Elymnias hypermnestra. The sequence continues at coordinate 30,101 of JACTOM010000847.1, read as the reverse complement.
TTTTCGAAATTGGACCTACCTAGCTGGACTATATGTCTCAGGTATGTATACTCGTCAACAATTTCGAAAGCAGAGTTCCCAACGATAACTGGGTGGAGCAGAACGTGGGTATTGGACATAACTTTCGTCTTATCCATGTTCATTTTTAGGGCCATCTGTTGAGGAGCTCTGTTGAGGTCATCGAGCATCGTATTAAGATCTTCCAGAGTCTCTGCCATAATGACCACGTCGTAACGTAGATGAATGATGTACAGTCCGTTCCAATGCATTAGCTTAAAGAGATCTTCCAATGCCGCGGTGATGCTTCGGGGAGATAACATCTCCCTGTCGCACTCCACGCTGCAGCTGGATAGATCCTGAGCTTTGGTCCTGTATATGTACTGACATATTGGCGTTTTCGCACAAGGACATCACATTTCCTCTGGTTACGCTGTAAAAGCCAGTAGGGCTAACAGTTAAATACTCTCAGAACAAAAAAAAGCACTTCAACACATCTATATACCGCTGGTCGATTTGGCATCTCTGCAAAGATATCAACAGGGACTACTTTACATAAAGTAAATCTATTATAGACGATTATCCTACCAGTTAAGTTAAGGCAGCGTTTTCGGCGAATGGTCCACTTCGATCGTCCTATTTATAGGTGAAAACTGCATGAAAATCCGTTCAATAATTTATGAGGTTAACGGGGAAAGATAGACGTGGTGGGGGACTTTCTTTTTTAAACAACCACTAATTGCAACCTGCTTATTTTAGATAAAAACATTGAAATACGTATAATTAGGAATGTAATAATTATTAATTTAAAAAGTGAAATAGTTTAGGCTTTCTGTAAATGTATTTCAATTAAAATTATCGGCATTTCACTTGCTTTTCAAAATGTTTTTCGCAGTTATGTACGGGTAGTTTGGCAAATCTAACTGTGCGAAACTGGGAAGTACCCTTAGTATGTCACTGAAACCTGTCTGTCTGTGAACGAGGCCCATTATTTGACACAAAAACTGTTTGATCTTTTAGACAAGGGGTCCATGTACTTGCGGTTAACTCCATGAAGCGCATTAATTCATTTATACTTCAATAAATGTGCAACTAACTGTGTCAAGACTTGTTTTGGTTGGTAGATTCTGAGTCCCTTCGTTACTACATTAACTACGTTAAATCGGGTAATATAAAAATTTACAGGTTCTCAAATTTATATGAAAATATATGCGGTTAATATACAAAACTTTTTAGCCTTGTTTATATTTAAACAAATGTCGTCGTCGTCGTCGCTTCAACTGATGGACGTCCACTGCTGGACATAGGTCTCACGTAATGACGTCCACAAGGCCCGATCTAGCGCCGCCTGGCTCCAGCGGCTACCGGTGACCCTCTTTATATCATCGGTCCACCTTGTGGGGGGTCTCTCTACCACTCGCCACTTCAGAACCTTCAGCCCCCAACGTCAATCAGTCCTTTGGACTATGTGCCCCGCCCATTGCCACTTCAGGTTCGCGATTCGTAGGACTATGTCGGTGATTCTAGTTCTACTACGGATCTCTTCATTTCTGATTCTATCACGTAGAGAAACTCCGAGCATAGCTCTCTCCATCGCACGCTGAGTGACTCTGAGCTTTCGCATAAGGCTGATAGTCAGCGACCAGGTCTCAGAACCGTAGGTCATCACTGGCAACACGCACTGTTCGAAGACTTTGGTCTTCAGGCACTGAGGATTATCGGACGAAAATATCTGGCGTAGCTTCCCGAACGCCGCACAACCGAGTTGGATTCGGCGGTTGACCTCCTTCTCGAAACTGGACCTACCTAGCTGGACTATATGTCCCAGATATGTGTACTCGTCAACAATTTCGAGAGCAGAGTTCTCAACGATGACTGGGTGTGGCGGAACATGGATATAAGACATAATTTTCGTCTTATCCATGTTCATTTTCAGGCCCGCCTGTTGAGAAACTCTGCTGAGGTCGTCGAGCATTGTATTGAGATCTTCGAGAGTCTCTGCCATAATGACTACGTCATCGGCAAACCGTAGATGAGTGAGGTACTCGCCGTTGATGTTGATGCCTAGTCCGTTCCACTCCAAAAGCTTAAAAAGGTCTTCCAGCGCCGCAGTGAAGAGCTTCAGTTGGATAGACGATGTGTTTTGGTCCTGGTCCGTATACAAATCTAAAATTGTACATTTCTGAGACTTAGAAGGAGGGTAAAGGGAATTAATGAATTTAATTGTCATTAAAAGTGTCGATAATTAATACAAATAATTGATTAATTAAATTTTATATTAAATATTAAAAATTAAATTTTATATTAAATGATTAAATGACGAGCGGTAAATTAAAATTAGACTTACCTAGATGGGTAAGTCCAATTTCGAGAATGAGGTCAAACGCCGAATCCAACTCGGTTGGGCAGCGTTCGGGAAACTACGCCACATATTTTCGTCCAATAATCCTCAGTGCCTGAAGACTAAAGTCTTCGAACAGTGCGTGTTGCCAGTGATGACCTACGGTTCTGAGACGTGGTCGCTGACTATGGGCCTCATGCGGAAGCTCAGAGTCACTCAGCATGCGATGGAGAGGGCTATGCTCGTAGTTTCTCTACATGATCGAATTAGAAATGAAGAGATCCGTAATAGAACCCAAGTCACCGACCTAGTTCTACGAATCGTGAACCTGAAGTGGCAATGGACGGGGCACATAGTCCGAAGGACCGATGGACGTTGGGAGCCGAAGGTTCTGGAGTGGCGACCCCGCACCGGATGGCGCAGTGTAGGCAGACCCCTACAAGGTGGACCGATCATATACAGAGGGTCGCCGGTAGCCGCTGGAACCTATGTCCAGCAGTGGACGTCCATTGGTTGAAGCGACGACGACGACGAAATTAAAATGCCACATGTTATTTATAAATGTTAAAACTACCTAACCTTCAAATGAATTAGAATAGAAAACGCTGCATATCTTCGTGACGCTAATCACGCGTTTCATTTGTCACAATTTTATCCTCATGCGCCTAGAAAAATTGTTTGTCTGTCGGTTTATTCAGGCTCATTTCTGACAAGTACATTTGTAGGCAGATAGATGATATAATATTGAGTAACTTAGGCTATTTAGATTTAGTAGAAAGTAGACAATCAATTGTTTTTAAAGTGATACTTATTTAAAAATCGCTTGTTTAGCGTTACGAAGATGTGCAGCGTTTTTTATATATATTTTACAAATACCATGTGGCATTTTAATTTACAATCCGTCATTTGAGCATTCAATGAATTATTTGTTTTAATTTACGATACTTTTGCAATTTCAATGACAATTAAATTCTTAATTTTAGATTTGTATAAATATAAACAATACTTAAAAATTAGTTCGCCAAAGAAGTTTCCCTTCTGACATATGTACGCACGCACTTCAAATTTTTTGTTTAAATAAAGTTCAGACAAAAATATTTAAGATTAATAACAAATTGCGTAATTACTTAAAAAAATTTGTGTGAATCAGTGAACACGTACGGGAAGTGAAACTTTACTGACTTATATTGTATTAAATCAAATCAAATTATCTTTATTCAAGTAGGCATATTACAGCACTTTTGAATCGTCAAATTATATTTTGTTTTCTTTTCCACACTCTAATTCTAATGTACGTCTGATGATGGTACTCAAGAACGGCTTAAAATCCAAAGTTACGCCCTGATCCGAGAAGAGCCCACAACAAACCTGTGTNGTAATCTTGCAACTTATAATACGATTTTTCTATCAACTTTCTTTTAACAAAGACTTTGAATTTATTAATTGACATCTTTAGAACGTCTTGTGGGAGTTTATTATAGAAACGTATACAGTTACCCTTAAATGAGTTGTTAATCTTATGCAGCCTACTAGAATTTATAACAATACATTATATTATATATACAAACTATATATTAAATCGTGTATTTAATAATTTTTTCTAAGTAAAGTATGAGTGCAGTAAAGGCGTCACCGTAAATATTTAATCTCACAACAGCTAGTCTAAACTAATATTATAAAGAGGAATAGTATTTTTGTATGTATGTAAGCATGTTTGTAACGTTATCACACAAAAACTACTGGAGAGATTTCAAAACTTTTTTTACAATTAGAAAGCTAAATTTTCATTTAGCGACATAGGCTATATTACATTGTCAAAAATAATAGAGATCCTTAATAAAAATGCATTAATGTAACCCAAGGCGTGAAACAAAAAATCTATTATCGCATGCGCTGCGAAATCTATTGAAGATAGAACAAAAAAATGTTCTACAATATTATAGAACCTATTAATATCTACAAAAAAGTCGGAAAGACCATATGTCAAATTACTGTAGTTATGCCACTATAACTAGTTTTTTACATTTTAAAAGCCGACAATTATCAAACCATCATTATTCACACCTCTGTATTAATTCTTAATCTATTAATGACATTTTATAAAAGACCGTTTCAATACCTGTTCAAATTATTTAAATGGAGCAATAGTTTCGAAAGATATAACGAATTTATCGAAGTAAATAAGTCAGACTTAGTAGACTTTCCACTGCCATGAGATCATTATCTACGTGGGTGAAACCACGGGGTTTGCTAGTCATAAATAAATCGTTCGTACGCCACCCTACACGCCTCCTTTAGTATTGAAACCGCAAAATGCAATCAACACCCTGAATAGGCTTCGGAAATAGAGCCTTCGAAAGGCCAGTCGAGATGAATTTGAACTGTATTACACTAACAGCATTTTACCTTCACGTCGTTAATCTGCTGAATATACACTGGATATGTCGGAAAATATCTATGAGAATTGAAGCATGTAAAGGTAAAAAGGTAAGTAGCAGCCCATTAACGTCCCACTGCTGGGCACAGGCCCGCTGCTCCACTGCGAATTGGCAGGCATTAGTACACAAGTGCACTCTCTAATCCTTCACTCTCATAGTCAGATTTGATGGTAATCCGACACAACCGGAGAGAAATTGGGCGCAGGACCGACTGTTTAACGTCCTTTCCGAGGCACGGGGGTGGATCACATCGCCAACATCCCAACTTAGGGCAAATGTTGAGAAAATCTTAATAGAAAACTCAATATCCATTTTTGGATTGGCCCGACCCGGGACTCGAACTCAGGACCTCATATCTGTAGTCGAACATGCTAACTACTAGACCAATGAGACAGTCTAGCATGTAGAAGCAAGCATGTAGAATATACTAATCACTTTTTTTCACGGGAGTGAAGGCCTCGGTGATAAGACAGAATATCCACTAAAAGCTAGTCGTAAAAAAACTAAAACCTCGACATCGTTGATTGGTAAAACAGAATTTCGACTGTGTGATGTAGTCATGCCTCAGATGTAGTCGCCTCACCTCAATGGTTCACGGAGAGGGAGAACATCCACAGCATACTGCTTTACTCTCTCCGATGTCTTTTTTTCCTTGACGGGGGGGGGGGGGGGGGGGGNGGGGGGGGGGGGGGAGGATGTTCAAAAACATACCCGATAATTTCGGGAAAAGATATCGTGGGTTTTTACCCACTACAACTTCTCGATACATTGCATGTCTGCTGAGTTGGTACCGGCCACTCAGGCAGAACATACCAGTGCCACCCTTGCACAAAAAGAGTTATCAGCGTTCCCACTCTGACAGCTCACGACCTTGCAGCCGTCACAGGTGTGGCGGCAGTTCGGTTACCACCGCGGGTCCGGTGATACCCCGGTATGAGCTCTCTCATGGGCTCTTTCTGCAGTCCCTTTTTTGCGAAGCACATCTTCACAGAAGGACAACACTACCCTACACGCGTCTGGCTCTTTGAGCATCGCTGCGGCTACTGTATGTCCCGTGAGGTCTTGCCCTATTTTACTAATCAAAAGACGCCGTTCGAAGAGCCACGCGGGGTACTTGTTCATCTTGTTCTGTCTAACGGTGATGACGTCCAGGTGCTTCCAATCCTGTACAAGTACTCAAAAAAAGAACCGTGCCCGGTGAGTATCTGTGTCAATCTGAAAGTCCACAATCTGAACCATCACTTCTCCCTATCCAGGCCTCAAATTTCGGTAAGATTGCCTGCACGATTCGTAGGCATATTGGACATTCCTCCTCTAGCTGCATCCGCCATTCTACAAATGTTTGGTAATGTGCCCACTTTTTAAATAAGGTAAGCTCTCTCTCAATTGAATCTCCCCCCTCTGACGAATGGCGCAGGTTTGAGTCTCTTCGATGCCTACTTCAGCAACATAACATATTCACAAAAAGAAGCAACTAGTCTCCAAGCCCAAGCAAGCGTTACCCTTATCCTCACGAAATGTTATCTCTGGTAAAGTAAATCTACAGTACCATAAGAAGTTCTCATGTCAATAAGGAATCTGAAAGTATACGGGTAACATCGTGGGGAACAGATAGTGGAGTAATAAATGTACATTATCTTCCTTATTTAAGGTACTGAATGTGGGATATTTGGACCGTCTTTCAGGGGTTTCTTATAGGCATGGATTTGAAAGTTATCATCCCTATAGCTACTTATATTGACCGCGACCTTTCACGACTAAATTATTCGAATGAATGATTATTTTACAGTTGCCAGAATAGCACTTCATTGTATTCTCAACTAATGGTAAGTGATAATACAGTCCAGAATGGAAGCACGCATACCTGGGCCTTTAGACAATGTAACTTTCGAAGAACGCTAACGCTTAAATAATTGCGTATTCTTTTATAGTGTTCTTCGTATTGTAATATTTGGAGTCGGTGTCAGCCAAGGTACCTACATATAAAGCTGTAGGTGGGAGAAACGCAAGAGCTGCCAAGTGGACACCTGGGGAACATCTTCCTTATACACCGACCCCGAATATAACAATACGAAGAACACTATAAAAGAATACGCAATTATCTTTAGAACATGTTAATATATTTGTAAGTTCGTTTTGAAGGCGGTTCCTTTTTTGTTAAAAATTTATATTTATTTTTTGATTTTTAGTGAATCTGAAGTAAACTATGAAATTTGTCTCAATATATATGTACCCCTAAAACGCGTTTCTCATGAGATAACACCGTTTAAATGAAACAACTTTACAAAGTTAAATTTACATTAATATCGCCACACCCGGGATCGAACCCGAAACCCTTATACCACCGCTTCACACATAATTCACCTTTCAAATATTGCAATGCAGCAACAAACGTAAGGTCATTGGCATTTGATTACAGACAGTTATAGATTTTGCCAAAAATCACACTCTTACTGTAAGCCGTTGAGGAGTTCCATTGATCTTCATATTTAACTACGACTAGCACTTGACCATACCGAAGTTATGGTAGGCAACTCAAAAATCTGGATAGCTTATAGAAGATTCTGCCGAGTGTCGTTGATGTGCTCCTAAGAATTGAAGAGTTCCGTCACTTTGTCATGGATTCCATTTTCAGAAACTAACCAAGCTATCACAAACCAACCCTTGAAGTATATGCGTGATCTTGAGTTATTCGTCCATTTGTCGCGCACATGCATACGCAAATTTAAGACTTGTCCGGTTTTCTCATGGATGCCATCATCAGAACTGGATTAAAAAAAATGGGACCCTATGACGAGCACCACCTTTCTTACAAAATCGTCAAGATCGGTCTACCCAGTCGAGAGATATGAGGTAACAAACATAAAAAAAATACAGACGAATTGATAACCTCCTCCTTTTTTTGAAGTCGGTTAAAAATGTATTGGAATGTTTTTTTTTTAAATTATGGAATGTTATTATGAAAAATTTAAGCGTCAACAGTTTTCGAAGGTTACAAAGTCAAAGGGCCCTGGTTAGAGGTAATTTATCTTTAACGGTTTCTGCATAGCGTCGTAGATGAACGTAACTAGTCACGGACTGCCTCATTGGTCTAGTGGTTAGCATGTTCGACTACAGATATGAGGTCCTGGGTTCGAGTCCCGGGTTGGTCCAATTCAAAATGGATGTTGAGTTTTCTATTAAGGTTTTCTCAAAATTTGGCGGTGTGATCCACATTGGACTATGAGAGTGAAGAAATAGAGAGTGCACTTGAGTACTACGCCTGCCACTCCGTAGTGGAGCAGCGTGGTAGGTCTATGCTCTAATACCCCTCTCTCATATGAGTGAGAAGGCCTATGCCCAGTAGTGGGAGGTTAATGGGCTGCTACTTACCTTACCTTACCACTCGATCACGCAGCTAGATGTAATGCGACATGCTATATGTGGATGACAATTCATTCTGTAAAATAACACGATACCTTTTATAAAAGCTTTGCGACATTTCGAATTCCTCTAAGGATATAAAAATGGCAATAATTAAAAGCGTTAATTTATAAAAAGCTTAGCCGTTGTAATAGCTTTTTCAGTTTGTAAGCTTTAATCGTGGTTGAACAAAAAGCGCCTGCTTTATCATAATCAGTGGGAAACTTTACCGGTTGTAACGTGGCTTGAAGGTAAAAAAAAAAAAATTAACAAAAAGGCCTCGAAGGTTTAAAATTTATACTACATACCTACGAGTTTTAGAAATAAAAATATGTGTATTAAACTTTGTACCATACATTGTTTTGTTGTGATGAAAGCTTCCAGGCGGCTTGACTATTTCCGCCACTTCTAATCAAATCAAATCAAATCAAAATATCTTTATTCAAGTAGACATATTACAGCGCTTTTGAATCGTCAAATATTTTTTTTTTCTTTTCTTTTCCACACTCTAATTCTAATGCACGTCTGATGATGATACTCAAAATCGGCCTAAAATCTAAAGTTACGAGGGTTCCTTCGCACCCTGATCCGAGAAGAGCCCACAACAAACTCAGTCGGGTGTTTTGTTTTTTTTTGTTATCATCATCATTACAATATCATATTAGTTTAATATATTTCAATTCAAATTAGAGCAGTTCGTTCACTCCCACGCGTTTCTATCGTCTAAGTACTCTTGCAACTTATAATACGATTTTTCGATCAACTTTCTTTTAACAAAGACTTTGAATTTATTAATTGACATTTCTAAAACGACTTGTGGGAGTTTATTATAGAAACGTATACAGTTACCCTTAAATGAGTTGTTAATTTTATGCAGCCTACTAGAATTCATAACAAGTTTGTTTTTGTTTCGTAAGTTATATGATATACATTCACTCTTTTTATTAAATTTAAAAATTATCTTTATATTGCAAGTAAATTACACAACACCTTATAATACTGTATACAGAAACCTTTCTCAGAAAACACTCTATCGAATAGAAAATACCGTATTAAAATTAGTACAGCACTTTCTGAATTGACAGGCATAGAGAGTCGGCCTTGTTTTATGATAAATTGCTGAGCTAATTTTGATAAAGAAAACAAACCAAGGAAATTCAGTGTCCGATAGTTACTAAAACCGATATATTATTGAGTTATATTAATTTAAATCACCTAATTTTAAACTTGAAACTGGAAAAGCTCATCGATAATCAGTTAACAACAGACAAACTTAACAAGAGATTAATTTGAAAACTGTCTTATATATATGTAATAGTTAAAGTCAGTTTAATCAGTAAGGCCTTAAAGTATGCTTAATTAAAATACAAAGCTAATAAAATTAAGGTACTCAACCTTTAAAGGAAAGTAGAAGTAATTAGATACCTTACCTTAAAGTCCTTTTTAAGGCCAAAGTTGTTTGTAATTATATTATTATCCTGACATTTCCTTATATCTTAGACAATTTTTGTTTTATACGCTTATCCTTGTTACTAAAAGTTAGCAACATAACATGTCTTATTATATATAAAAAAGAAAATTTTACTCGTTACCTTGTTAGGAAGAAATTAAGAATATACATGACCTATTTTAAAAATTACATACATACATACATAACATCACGCCTCATTCCCATAGGGGTAGGCAGAGACCACGTCCTTCCACTTGCCACGATCCTTGCATATCTCCTTCGCTTGTGTCGGTCTCCTTTCATTCATTCTCTCTTCGTGCCCAAACCATCTAAGCATACCTTTCTCAATTTTAGTCACTACATCTTCTTTTATACCACGACGTTCCCTCATCACAATATTTCTTACTTTGTCACTTAATTTCTACCAACTCATACTTCTCAACGCTCTCATCTCTACCGCATTTATTTTACTTATGTGCTTCTTCTGATAATCCCAACTTTCACTACTATTTAAGAGTGTTGGCACCGACACTCCAGCATGCACAGCCAGTCTGGCCCTTTGAGACACCATCTGGCTATTCAAAAAGGCGCACAAACCACCATTTACTATATTCGCTGCATTCACTCTCCTTTCAATATCACTTTCACATTTTCCATCTTTTGTAAATTTAGATCCCAAGTATATGAATTCTTTCACCTCTTCCACTTGTTCCCCATCCATTAAAATATTGCCATTCATCATAGATTCATCTCTTTCAAAAAGAATAACATTCGTTTAGTTTACATTTACTTTCATTTCTTTCCCTTTCAAAGCTTCATTAATAATATTTACCATCTCCTGAAGCTGATGAGGGGATGACGCAAGTATTACTTGATCATCAGCGTAGAGTAAACATTTGATGAGTAATTCATTCATTCTTAACCTGTCAAACAGTTATCCAAGAATAGGTTGAACTGCCACGGCGGTGCAATACGTCCTTGTCATGCCGTTTATGCTGACACAAGCACTAGAATCCGGATAGAGAGACTTCAATGCTTGAATCAGATTACCAATCACCTCATACGTAGATAACGTTGACCACAGCTCATTCCTCACCACTTGATCGTAGGCCTTTTCTAAATCTTTCTTTCACCAATTATTTTAGATAATATACTATATGATCCATGCAACTTCATATGCGTACAATTAAATATGGTTATTAAAGTACCACGACATCTATTTATCAGATATGTATTTTATTTGACAGCAGAACAGAAACATCTCTCGGTTATTGCAATAAAAAACAAATTGAAATACTTAATTGCTGCATCTGAACCATTTGCTAAGCATACTTTCGTAAGACTATGTTGTTTGTACAGCAGAAAAATATTTGTTTAAGGATATGATAACAATGTTAGAGTAAAAGTAACAAATAGACGGTTATACAGGGTAGGACATTTCGATTGCCTATAACTTTGTTCAAAGTAAATTAAGGTTGGTTTGCATAAAACGTTTATTTGATCTTTACATTTAATGAAACATCATTGCATCTAGTAAAAACAACTATATTGTGTGCCATTAATACTGGAAACATCATTGGCATCAAAATAACCAAGATGTTGAATTTACTGTTACTCCGGAACGATACCAAGACATGATTCTAAATTTTCTTCGCCATTTAGCATCAGAATCTTTACTATGGGGCCTTTTAAAATCGAAAAATTATGTGAATAAGCCCCAAACGGTTCAACATCTTAAAGACATTATTCGTCACGAAATTGAAGAAATTGAGCCTGTCAAGAAAGGATGCCATGCTTTAAAAAGCCGATATAATTGTCCAATCATAACGAAAAAATAAAGTAAAGACCAAAGGAATTCTGCCCCACCCTATATATACGCTTACTCGATCTGACGTATACTTTTGTCAGTACCATAATTAGTAAATTAATAGCGCCAAAATACGTGAATTATGAAATGTTACACAGCGACTCCGCCGGCGGAGTAGAGGTCCCCGATTTCTGACATCACCCGGACGTGGACTACACCCACGTTCCCGGGGGCGCTTCTCCCATTTCAGGTGATGTTTCTGCGATAACGTCGCTCCAAGCCGAGGCTCAGTCTCGCAGGAGACGCCCTTGGAGCGGCGTTGCCCCGGAGAGCGAGCCCTTTTCAGGGTTCGCACTCGAAATGTGGCGGCTCCATAAGCGCCCCTCCTCCTTCCGGTTACGCAGTATCAGCCAGTAGGGCTAACAGCTAAACACAGTCCGAACAAAAATGAAATACTGTGAAGAATCTGAGGAATAGAGAAGCCATCCTTGATATATTATAGCAGCAGATCCTACGTAACAACATAGTATACCACATATAGTTATGGGTCAGGGTCTCATACAATTTTCTACACAAACAATCCAAACTCACGCTTAACCCGGTTTTAAGGACCAAAATTAACATCCAACTAATTAAAGAAGCCTTTAAACTTTATATTAAATTATCTCGTCCATGTTGTCAGAACTCGAAGGTATTTTTATATTAAAGATATGACAACGCTGAGGGATGAAGTATTCAAACAATGGAGCATGCCCTTTGACATCTGAAAAACGTACCCGTTTTAATTATATTAGCCTTGTCTTTAGTCGGAAAGAAGGTACGCTCTAATATTTGGTTAAAGTTAAACATTCTTTATCCAAGCATGCTTCAACAGCATTTTTGAACCATATTTCCAAATTATAATTATAGTATTCTTCATTGAAGTAGGCTTGAAAAGCTCCTTTAAATTGTCAACTATATCGAATTGTTTATCAATTCGGAAGGTTGTTTCTAACGCGAAGATACCATGGCATGAAAACCAAGCATTTTTTTAAATCGAATCACTTCGAAGCTCGTTTATTTCATGTAAAGAATTATATTAAATAGGCTGACCTGGTAAATTTCGTACTGCCTCAGAATCAATAAATACAAATGCTGAATGATTCAGCTTTAGATGTAAAAGTGCTCTTAACTTAACCGGGACAAAAACAACCAAGTCAAATATTATAGATGGGATCAAAAACTGTTGGTGATCGATGACAAATGACAAAAATAAAAGCATTCCTTTAAATGTAATTGTTTTCTAAACGAACGTCAAATGTTTGACAGGTAGGGAAAGCAAAATTGCTATTTTTACGATATTCCAAGAATTTTTTTCATCTTTATCCACCTTTCAAACCCTCGCTGGATTATTCACACATAACTCAAAACCAAAACGAGCCAAATCAGTCCAGCCAGTCAGAAATATTTCTAAATAAACTTTCAAATAGAAAATTCGCAAAGCATAGTTAGTAATAAGTTATGTAATATTCGCTCCTGCTCATAATATATGTAATAAAATAATTACCAATATTTCGGTGCTTGTTTCAATACAGGTTCTAGTTTCGATTTCCAGAAAGTCAAGTTTAGTAAATTGCATTTTCTAGCTTATTTAAGTGTGAACTAGTAAGCCACGAAGCAAAAAGCTTTCATTACAGTACGATGCTGTGTAGAAACGATAGGAATATAGTAAGTAGCAGCCTATTAACGTCCCACTACTGGGCACAAGCCTCCTCACTCCGAGGAGCGAGGGTTTTTAGAACACAGACCCACCACGCTGCTTCACTGCGGATTGGCAGGCATAGTACACAAGTGTGCACTCTCTATTCCTTCACTGTCATAGTCCGATGTGACGGGAATACGACACGACCGGAGAGAGATCAGGCGCAGGACCGACGGCTTAACCTGCTCTCCGAGGCACGGGGCTGGATCACACCGCCAACTTCCCAACTTCGGGCAAATATTGAGAAAATCTTAATATAAATATTGATTTTTGAATTGGCCCGACCCGGGACTCGAACCCAGGACCTCATGTCTGTAGTCGAACATGCTAACCACTAGACCAATGAGGCAGTTAGATAGGAATATATCATCAGGTAAATGTTTTACTATTTTAACCTATTGAGATTAACGTATGTCCTTGAAATACTTTAGTTAGTACATTTAAGTTGACAATGATTTATACTGTATAAGTTAACGTGTTCTACCATATATTGTTAGGCAGTATTTTCTATGAAAGCTTCCAGACGGCTTATTTTTTCCAATAAGTAAATATATATAAACCTTCCTCCTAAATCCCTCTGCTTATTAGTGAAAACTGCATGAAAATACATTTAGAACTTTTTGGAGTTATAGACAGATAAAAAACAGACATGGAGAGGGGCTTCGTTTTGTAATATTCAAGGATAATGTTGCCAACTGTAGTAAATTATATCTAGCCATCTACATTTCAATCTTATCGCAAACTTCGCTCCCCGTTCTATGACATAAATTGATAAATCACTGCAACTTCATCTACAAGTTCCGATATCTTTCAAAACTCCAGACGTTACATTTAACTTTCCTGATAGTAATTCAACGAAACCCTTTCGTCCTCATAAATAAGAAGTTCAAAACACTTTATAAATAATACAAAAATGTCTCAATGGCAACCATAATATCGTAAAACATCTAAGTTTATTTACAAGATACAAAACTCCAACGACAACCTGTTTAATATTACGCAAATTTAGTGAAATTTTTGTTTTAGACCAGGAAATATCCTGATTTTGTCTGTGTTGATAAATAACTGTTTTAAATACAGTATATCTTTGAAATATCCACATTCACAACACATTCCCAAGTGTTTTTAATATGTCTTTCCAGAACGTCGTACACGAAATTAAAAGCTAATACAATATGGTAATAAAGCCTTTCGTTCTCACAAATGAAATCTCTTTTTAATATACTTTGGATATAATACGAGAATGCCCGGAGATATTTATTATAATATATTTCCTAAAAGCGAAATTGTAACACAGGGTCTTCACGTGTCTCGTAACATTATATAATACATTCGCAAATATGACAAAAATAACATCGCACAGCCTAAATAAATAATGTCTTACCTTTTCTTAATCAAAAGCGACGTCCGTGTTATTCACATGTCAATGTGCACCTTTGCCGTGAGATTTCATAGGGATATCAGGCGAAAACATCGCATGGTGATTTATATTATAAAGATAATAGGGTTTGACCTTTCTGTGATGAAAGACACGGCGAAGGTACGTTTGTTTATTGATGAACGCGAAGTTTCATGTCCGCGGAGCTTCGAGACACCCTGCGGCGGCGGCGGGCGACTGGCGAATGCCGGTGTGATCGCGACACGCTCCGCACCGACTTACGGTTTCCCTCGCAAGTGAGCTCCCTTATAAACAAGCCAAGGTGATGACTTCACACGACTTATTGCAAACGAAATCCAACCTTCACCCGTCGGTTTAAAGAACATTTTTAAATAACAAACACATCTGTTACTGTTATTGCTATTTTTGTTGTTAAAGTGAAACTTTTTTACATCGCTTGTAACGCCGGCCGCCAGCCGGACGCGGAGTGGGGGTAACGCGAGAACTCAGCAGCGCAGCCAAGGCCAGGTTTTTTTCTCGCTGGGAAATGCATTTACAGACACCGACAAAAACCCGGATCGGGTATTAGGGACTCCGCCAGGGTACAAACTCGCAATACCCCAGCTGGACCGCTATCAACCATGAGTGGGGAGTCAGAGGTTCGTTGAGGCATTCCTCTCTAGCCCCTCGGTTGCAGCTCACAGATATTCTACAATGGGAGGAATTGTACGAATCTCCGCCTCTTGTTTCCAGCACCCCTTCGTCGGGGCTGAAGTATTTCGGCGGCATTCACCCTCTCCCTTTGCCGTGCGTCCTTGAGCGAGATGACAGTCTTACAAAAGGAGGCAACCGCTCTCCAGGCCTACTCACTGGCATCATAATGAGTCGCCGAGGTCCCCAGGCGGGACATTCTGTCACAGTGTGGTGGTGAAGCACCACACTCGTGACATCTGGCCGACGGCTCACAGCGTACAGTTTGGTACAGGTATTTGCCGAAGTAACAATGACTGGTAAGCACCTGTGTCAACCTGTAGCAAAGCTCTCTGCCCAGCCATTTTTCAAGATGAGGGCAGATCGCCCCTACTATGACCCTGCCCGCTGCTGTGGACTCGAGATCCTCCTTCCATCTTTGGATCAAGGGTCTGTTTACTAGAACCCTGACCCTCCTTACCTCATCAGCGTCTGGTGGCAGCCGTGAGAACTACCGCCCTGAGCTCCCATGGGATCACCTGCCAGGGACACCCGTGATTATGCTAATTCGTTAGAAGGATAGGTAGTTTTAATATCTACAAATAACATGTGACATTTTCATTCAATCTACTATTTTTCATAGAATATAAAACGAATATTTAATTAATAAATTTCACTTCTGATATGTGTACTTTGTGCGCATGCACTTTTATTTTTTTAAATTTAATTTACAATGGTAAAGATAAGGCACGGACCTCCTCACTCATAGGAGAGAGGGTTTTCAGAGTAAAGCCCCGCGATGCTACTTCACTAAGAATTGGCAGGCATAGTACACAAGTGCATTATCTATTCCTTCACTCTCATAGTCCAACGTGACTGCAATCCCTCACTCACGGAGAGAGATTGAACTTCCGAACTTTAAGCAAATATTGTAAAAGTAATATCTGTAGTCCAACATGCTAACCACTAGACCAAAGAGACAGTTTAATTTACAATGATTTGTGTTAAATTAAGGCAGTTTTTTTTTCTCGCTGGGAAAGGCTTTTATGCACTGACCCCGACCGTGTGTCAGGAGTGTGGGACTCGGCGAACAAGTAGACCTCGCAATACCCACTAAAACCCGGCGGAACCTTCTTCATCCATGAATGAAGCACCAGGGATTAAGTTTCGCATTCATCCCTGGTGCCCCGGATGAACGCTTACAAACGCTGCCTTGTAGCCCGCCTCCTCCGGCGGTATGAGGGAGCATCCATTGCAATCTCCCTCTCTCGTTCGTAGGCCTCCTTCAGTGAGATGATCATCTCACAGAAGAGGGCCACTCCCGCCCAGCACCTCTCACACGAATCATTTGACAAAAGTATATTAACAACTCCTCAGACTAGTGTAAATACTGAAAATTACTAAATTAGCTTGCAAGCTATGTAGATCGAATACTTATGTTTAAGGCAATAGATTTAGTCTGTATTCTAAACTAATATTATAAAGAATATGAATGGTTGAATGGTCAAATGTAAAGAGACTGCAATGACTCGTTACCGACACGTGCCGCACTAGAAGTGCTATAAAAGGAGACGAGAGCGCGGATTCGGTACGCAGTTCTAAGTGACTTGTTATGACCAGTACTGCTATAATATATCCACCTGACTTAGGCCTCTGTCATATAGGCAAACTCATTATCATTCACTAATTGTATTGTGTTATTAATTACTGTCATATTCTATTTGTAATATAAAAATGAATCGCAAAATGTGTTGGAAAGCGCATAACTTAACAACTCCTTGACCAATTTTGCCAATTCTTTTTTTTTAAATGTTCGTTGAAATCCAAAGATGGTTTTTATGGCAAGAAAAGTTCGAATAATTGCAAGGGAAAACCCTAAAAACAACCCTTTTCTGTCTCCCATACAAACGATTTCTAACTAAAATGTTGGAGTGAATTTCACCTTTATTGCTATTCAATTGAGTTCATAATAAATTACAAGTACTCACTGTTGTCTAAGCAATGTAGGTGTGATACTAACGTCAAAGAGTCAATTTGCACTTTATAAATGCTGCACAAAGTTCAAAATCAATTGAATAGTCACAATACGACCAAATTAAATAGTCACAAAGTGTAAGCTATAGATATTTAGTACTGCTGTAATTTCATTTCGAAAATCATTCGTAAGACTGAAATTTGTCACATTTTAATATCTCACTTTACTTAATATATTCCTTATCTGTTCCCTTCTGATGTCCGGACCCCCTACCCCCTTTTAAATGAATGAACACACATCAATTATAAATATAGTGCACATGCGCCTTTATGAAAGAAAGAAAGTGTGTAAATAAAACAATCCACACTAATATAACTTTCACAAAAGTTATAGTTTCCTCACCCTACCTAGAACTAGAACAAATTACGGTAAAAAAAAACCCTTTCTTACGAACATGTGAAGTTTTATAATAACAATTTACTTGCATATTTATTGAAACTAGATAATTAAATTGTAGACTAAGCATATGGAAAATATTAACCAGTGAAATGAACAAACATGAATAACGCTCAGAAGGCTGTTACTTTAAATATTACCGTTTTATCTTATAGCCGTACATTATAAATGGTAAGATATAAAAATTGTTAAGACGAAGACAATTTAAACACTCAAAGAGCCAGACAGCCAAAGAAAGACAGACAGACAGGCAGACAGACAGACAGAAAGACAGACAAAGACAAACAGACAGACAGAGACGGACAAACAGACAGAGACTATCACAGTATTACACTAGTTAATACTTCAGCAGATGACAACAGACAAGCCCCCGTCCGGCCACGCATCTCTTTTTAACTACCCACTCCCCTCTTCTTTCCCCATCAAAATGCCGCGAACATCGATGCACAAGCGCCTCATCATCGTCTTCCGCCGGAAGCCTGCGCGTCTTAACAGAAGACAAACACGCGTGTAACAAAATATTAGCACAAAAAAATAATTATTCACTCGTGTAGTCTATTACAAATGTGGTGTAAAGAAAGCCTAATATTTTGTAGCCTAATAGTGTGTCTATAATTATCATAGAGTTATTTGAGAGATACCAGTATCATGTAACTTGAATTATAAGACTGACATGTTGATGAATGGATGGACTAAAAAACTAGTAGAACAGAACAAAGTTTCCATCACGGAATTATTAAATTCGCAGATAGATATACATATATACATAGCATCACGCCTCATTCCCTTAGGGGTAGGCAGAGACAACGTCCTTCCACTTGCCACGATCCTTGCATATCTCCTTCGCTTCTTCCATTCTCATTAAACCTTTCATACAAGTTCGTCGGTTTAGATTACTCTTGACCTGGCCGTTACTTAAAATGTCCTGGATTTGGTCCAGGAACGTTCGCCTTGGTCTTCCCCTTCCAACTTTCGCATTCACTCTTGACTCATACATCATTTTTGTCAGTCTCCTGTCATTTATTCTCTCTACATGCCCAAACCATCTAAACATACCTTTCTCAATTTTAATCACTACATCTTCTTTTAAGCCACAACGTTCTCTTATCACACTATTTCTTACTTTGTCACTACAGTTTTAATACTACTTTTACCACTCAATTTAGTACACTCAGGCACCAACACTCCTGCATGCACAGCCTGTCTAGCCTAGCATTTACCATATTTCCTGCATTCACTCTCCTTTCAATATCACTTTCACATGTTCCATCTTTTGTAAATTTCGACCCCAATAATACAAATTCTTTCACCTCTTCCACTTGTTCCCCATCTATCAAAATATTGCCATTCATCATAGATACATCTCTTTCCAAAAGCATAACTTTCATTTGCTTACATTCACTTTCATGCCTTTCCCTTTCAAAGCCTTATTCATAATATTTACCGTTGTGCGTAGACCTACACTTGTACCTCCTATTGTTATCAGATTGAAATAATGTTTTGGGTACGTCCCTTCCATTATTTTGTATGACTTCTATTAAAAACAATATTTTCCTACCGAACTCAGGTAAATGGAGTTGTTCATATGGGAAAACAAAGTTTTTCAAAGCGTCAATACTTCTTTTTGTGTATTCGCGATGTACTCAAAACCTATTGAAAATATTGATCCACCAACAGATAAACTGGCCCTTGACGAAGCCTTATATGTATAACACGTCGAGGTTTTGTATAAAATATACACATTAATGTTCGAAGTGTCGGAAATAATCCCGCAAGCTTTCATCAAATATGCTGCTTAAGCCTTTATCGATATAACAAAATATTGTATGGTAGTATAATTCCATTTTTTATAAGTCTATGATGATATATATCTTTTAAGGGTAACTCATTTTATCGGAAACATTATCGATACAACATATAATGTAAATACAATAGGATAAAAAATATATATACCTGTCGGAGAATAAGAGAGAACCGAGAAGCATAAAGCACAGGGGCGTTCTCCGCCGACATCGTTATTAATTGGATCCATTATTTAATTTCTTATTCTGTGGGCGTTCATGGGTAATGTTGGTGCAATCAAACACTTTGTTATTTAACTCGGATTATAATGTTCAATCACTTAATGTTCCCGATATCAATTTACACAAAATCATTAACAATAATAGATGGGAACGCGACAGTTTCAATAGTCGACCACTCCGGCCGTCCGCCGCTCGAGAACTGCCGAGAGACGGGCCGGACCGCCACTTATTGACTCTGTCCCCACACCGATACAAAGATGGCGCCAGTGTTCCACAGACTATTACACACGGACTAGCGATCCATAGACTCTTGCACTCCGACATACCTATGTTTTTTCTTCTAAATTATTATCGATTATTAAAGTGAAACCGCCGATGCAAGCCGTGAGCACCGCCATATTCACCACGACAGTCCTGTAGAGCGCCTTTCGCTTTACCCCGATGCTATACATCATTAACAGGTGGTATAAAAAATCACTTAAAAGAAAACTATTAATGGATGGATAAGGTAAAAATAAGAAAATGTATTACCCAGATAGCCGGCGGGCAAACCGATGTATGTACATCCAATAAATTAATATATGAAACGAGTGTTCCTGAAGGACTTTGATAAATCGATGTCTGCGCCGAAGTTTTTTGCTTAAAGGCATTAACGAGCCGATAACTTGCTATTCATTAATAAAACTGCTAAAAACCTACTTCCCCTTGAAATAATCCTTTTACTAACTTTGTTTTATTATTCACGATTATAAATTTTAGTTAAACAAGAACATTCACGGAGAAAAAATGACTGGATATTTGAGGACTGGAAATACGCAATTATTTCTTACTTTTTAGAGCATTATTAACATATTTGGAAGTTTGTTTTGAAGGCGGTTTGATTTTTAGTGAATCTGAAGTAAAGTAACAAATTTGTCTCAATATTTGTACTCCTAAAAACGTGTTGCAATGCAGCAACAAACGTAAACTCATTGCTATTTGATTACAGACACTTATATTTTCTGCCTCAAACCGCATCCTTACTGTAAGCCGTTGAAGAGATCCATTGATCTTCATATTCAACTGCGACTAGCACTTGACCATACTGAAGTTACGGTAGACAACTCAAATATCTGGATAGCTTATAGAAGATTCTGCCGAGTATCGTTCACTTGCTTCTAAGAATTGAAGAGTTCCGTCACTTTGTCATGGATTCCATCATCATAACCTAACCAAACTATCACAAAACAAACCTTGAAGTATATCCTTTCCAATAAAAAAACGAATCATTAAAATCGGTTGGCGTGATCTTGAGTTATTCGTCCATTTGTCGCGCACATGCTTAAAGCAAATTTATCACATCCGGTTTTCTCAGGGATGCCATCATCAGAACTGGATTTAAGAAAATGGGACCCTATGACTAACACCACCTTTCATTTAAAAAATAATAAAAAAAATGATCAAGATCGGTCCACAAACATAAAAAAAAATTCAGACGAATTAATAGCGTCCTCCTTTTTTTTGAAGTCGGTTAAAAAGACAAACAGCTGATAAATTGGTTAATTGCAGGTCAATTACCCAAATGACCTGTAATTCGACTTATCTATTTCCACGAATAGTTAGTAATATAGACTAATTAGTATCCAGAAATAAAGAACGGAACTTTCAGGTATGAAATTTAGATGAGATTAAGCGACAGCCAGACGTGGTTGGTTTTAGCTAGTTTAAAATACATTTGAACAGCCCAAAATATCGAATACCTATAATACATTATATCCCTTCTCGGCAGTAGGGCAACCGCCCTTCGGATCACTCGGCCCTTACTCGTTTCAAAAGCCTCGTAAATAGGCTCACCAAGTGCAGCCATCTTTATGGGACGGTCCGTCTTTGGGCCACGTTTTTTGTACATTTGGACTACAACTTCTTTGGCTTATATTGAGTGGTAACTCGGTGTGGGTGAGCTTGTTTTTATCAGAAGGTAAAGCCTCTCTCTCTTTCTCGATTCTCTTCATCATCTCTTACCATAATGAGTAGGATGATAGCCAGCTCCAACGTCCTCCTCAGTACGTTTGCCAACAAGCTGGATAGCCTTCTCTGGAGGCACTAGAATGGTGTACACGTCGGACTTCGGGGGAGTCACGATGAGAGGCCAAGTTAATTAGGCCATAATTAAAGTATGTCCCAGTATATAAGCTATACTAACATAGAAAGAGTCTGTATATCTAACAGTATTTAGTATTTTTATGTTATTAAGTTAGTATAGTAAGTAGTTATTAAGTATGTCAAATAATATGGGCACCTTGAGGGCCTGCAATAAAAATATATTCAGTCTTCAGTATTCTCAAACATTTAGTTTCATGTTTGGCTTTCGCTGGGCAATGGGATTCAAATCACACACAAATTTCTCCAGCTTCTGTGGACTGTATTAGTTCTTGGTTTTCTGGTTTTTTTTTATTCACACTTGTGTTTAAGCTTCTATTACGTTTAGGAGTGTAAGGTGGATGGTGCAATTCCGTTTTTTAAATGTCAAAGAGCTGTTAACCTTAATGGCTTTTACAGCCATATCGGAAGAATGGAAGAGGAATAGTAAATAAACCCGTGGAAGGGCTTAATGTCATGGGGATCGTTGTCTTAAGGGTTTTTTCTATGAAGTTCAACGTCATTGCGTTTGTAGTGGAGGACGTTGGCCTAGTGCTTAATCCGTGCATGGAGTCCATAAGTTAGATCACACAGTCTCGCCGTCTTCGCCAGCGAAGACGGTATGTTGTGGTTGCAAGTGAGTTAGGAAAACCTATAAGACCGGGAAATTGTCAATTGTAATCTGATTGTCGGGGTCATCAACGTATTTTATGGGTGGGATATTGAGCCTAACCCTTTATCAGGTGGCCTTTCCTATGACAGGATTGAGAGGATTAATGGCTCTTCTAAAAGAACCTATGAATGGTGGAATTTTTTCTCTTTGATATAATACTGCAACCCGACTAACACCAGGGAACGTGACGAGCGGAAGAAAGGGTAATCGCGGGGCTGAGACAGCTGAGAGAGGAGTAAATCCGACGGTCTTTACTAAACGTTACCACCGCATGGTCTCCCTACACATACATATATTTATACACCCAGATATTCTTTGCGTTGATCGATAGAAAATGAACTTTACAGGAGCGGGAAGTTCGGTAAATTAAAACACAGACAAATTTCACCGTCAGTTGGTAATTTTTTCGCCGACAACCCACAAAGTTTCATGGAGTTGGTGGAAAAAGTGGCTTTGATTAATTACAACGGCTTTGCGTTTTCTCTCCCTTCGTAGGTGACCTACATAAACCCACCAGTCACGAGTCAGTTCAGTTTTCTATTAAGATTTTTTAAATAATTGCTCGAAGTTGGGAAGTTGGCGGTGTGCTCCACTCCCTTACCTCGAAGAGAATGTTAAGCCGTCGATCCTGCGCCCGATCTCTCTCCGTTCGTGTCGGATTCCCGTCACATCGGACTATGAGAGTGAAGGAGTAGAGAGTGCACTTGGGTACTATCCGCAATGGAGCAGCGGTGTGGGTCTATGCTCTAAAAACCCTCTCTCATATGAGTGAGGAGTCCTGTGCCCAGCTGTGGGACATTAATGGGCTGCTACATATACCTTACTATGATTTTCGAACATTAGGTAAAAGCTTACATTCGTGACAGGGTTTTTATGAGGAGTGAAAATAATGGTTCAGTTATAGCAATTAAGCATATAGAATAAGTAAATATGCGTAATTAATAACATATGAAAGGGAGAGTCTGTGGGAGAGTCCCAGTTCTGATGATGGCATCCATGAGAAAACTGTTTCGATGATTCGTTGTTAATTGTAAAGCATATATTTCAAAGGTTGTTTGGTAAGGTTTTGATCATGGGATCTACGACGAAGTAACGGAAATCTTCAATTATTTGGAGCAAATTAACGATACTCGGCAGAATCTATTATAAGGTCTCCGGATATTTGAGTCACCTACCGTAACTTCGGTATGGTCAAGTGATTGTCGTAATTAAATATTATGATCAATGGAACTCCTCAACGGCTTACAGTAAGAGTGCGATTTGTGGCAGAATATATCTCTTAATCAAATGGCATTGAGCTTGCGTTTGTTGCTGCATTGCAATATTTATAAGGTGTATTATGTGTAAAGCGGTGGTAACCGAGGAGGGGGGGGGGGGTAGGTGGACTTGTGCGTATAACTGCTGTGCTCGATTACCATAACAGATGTATAAGGTTTCTACACGGCATCGTACCACAACACAAATCTCTTTGTTTGGTGGTACGTCTTTGCTGGTAGGGTGGTAACTAGCCACGGCCTAAGCCTCCCACCAGTCCAGAGTTAGAGAAATTAGAAAATACAATTCCTTAAATTCGTACTAGCGGTAATCAAACCCTGCCATCGAACTGCGCCAGCGAGACCGTCAAATTTGGTTAATTTACTTCACTAATATTAAAAAAAAAGTAAAACTAACCGCCTTTTAAACAAACTGTTACAAATGTATTAATATGCTCTGAAAAGTAAAAAAATAATAGCGTACCTACGTATATAGCTATAGGTGTGAGTTGCCAAGTGGAAACGCGGGACACACTTACCTTGGCTGACGCCGACACCCAATATAAGAATGCGAAGTACTCTTAAACAGAATACGCAATTTTATTATTTTTTATTTTCGAGCATATAAATATATTTGTAGGACTTTCTTTATTGTTAAAATTTTTAATTATATAAAATACATGCTTTATAATGGTCAATCGTTATTTTTTTTCGTAATAGATGAACTTTAAAATTTAAGTAATATGTATAGATAAAAGTAAAAATGTAAGTAGCAGCCCACTAACCTCCCACTACTGGGCACAGGCCTCCTCACTCCGAGGAGCGAGGGTTTTTAGAGCATAGACCCACCACGCTACTCCACTGCGGATTGGCAGGCATAGTACACACTTGTGTACTCTCTATTCCTTCACTCTCATAGTCCGATGTGACGGGAATCCGACACGACCGGAGAGAGATCAGGCGCAGGACCGATGACTTAACGTGCTCTCGTGAGGCACGGGGGTGGATCACACCGCCAACTTCCCGACTTCGGGCAAATATTGAGAAAATCTTAATAGAAAACTCAATATTGATTTTTGAATAGGCCCGACCCGGGACTCGAACCCAGGACCTCATGTCTGTAGTCGAACATGCTAACCACTAGGCCAATGAGGCAGTTATATATAGAGATATGTATAGATATTATCCATTAATACCCAACTCCTACTTGCAACACACTGCTCCTCTGCAAATTTCCACATAGATGTGTACTGTAGTTAGTCAATTACTTACCAAAATACCTTTGAATCGGTAGCAAACAGTAAATACATACAAAATGTACATAGCAGTTAAACCAAAGCGTTATTTATTATCCAAATGTTATGATCGTCTGGCGATGTAAGCATATTGTTAAAATTAATAATCATTTAATCGACAATAACAACTACGTAGCTCAAGTTAATTTATTCATAGATCAAATTGATGAGCTGAGCAATATCTCCCGTTTGAATATGCATGCTCACACTCAGAACATACAATACTGCATATATGATATAACATTTACTAATATTACCCGCGTGAAAACTGGTTTAGCTGGTAAATAATACCATTGATATGCTTGTCTATCTCTATTACAACATAAATAAAAATGTGTATCCTTTCACCCTTAAACAGTGTCAAAAAATGCTTGATTGTATTGAAACTAAATAGTCCAGCTAGGTAAGTCCAATTACGAGAAGGAGGTCAACCGCCGAATCCAACTCGGTTGGGCAGCGTTCGGGAAACTACNTGACGAGTACACATACCTGGGACATATAGTCCAGCTAGGTAGATCCAATTTCGAGAAGGAGGTCAACCGCCGAATCCAACTCGGTTGGGCTGCGTTCGGGAAGTTACGCCAGATATTTTCGTCTGATAACCCTCAGTGCCTGAAGACCAAAGTCTTCGAACAGTGCGTGTTGCCAGTGATGACCTACGGTTCTGAGACATGGTCGCTGACTATGGGCCTCATGCGGAAGCTCAGAGTCACTCAGCGTGCGATGGAGAGGGCTATGCTCGGAGTTTCTCTACGTGATCGAATCAGAAATGAAGAGATCCGTAGTAGAACCAAAGTCACCGACATAGCCCTACGAATCGCGAACCTGTAGTGGCAATAGGCGGGGCACATAGTCCGAAGGACCGATGGACGTTGGGGGCCGAAGGTGTTGGAGTGACGACGCCGCACCGGACGGCGCAGTGTAGGCAGACCCCCCACAAGGTGGACCGATGATATAAAGCGGGTCGCCGGTAGCCGCTGGAGCCAGGCGGCGCAAGATCGGGCCTTGTGGAGGTCATTACGTGAGACCTATGTCGAGCAGTGGACGTCCATCGGTTGAAACGACGACGATGACGTATTGGAAATAACAGTCAGCATAATTTTCTTGCCCTTATCCCTTGTTGGCATGTTTCCTTTCGCCACTTCACTCTATCCGCTGTCATTTTTACATTCACACCCCTTACACACATATCCTCTTTCACACTGTTCATCTACACTTTTTTTGGTCACCCATTCCCGGCTCTGCCACTTAGCGTCATATATAGGACCCTCTTGCATATATGGCTATCCTCCCTTCTCATCACGTGTCCACACCAGGATAGCCTTCCACTCCTTAAGTTCTCAGTCACCGGTGCTACTTTCACACTTCCTCTAATACACTCATTCCTAATCTTATCTAATTTTCTCACCCCACATATCCATCTCAACATTCGCATATCCGCTGCATGCAATTTCCTTTTATTCTCCCCTTTGGGGGAGATTGCAAATAATATAACATAATTCACATACAGGTGATTTGTTTTTTTCCAATCCAAGAAGTGATCTTTTATATTTTTTTGATGTTGCTAGTATTTAATATTGTTTTAGTTTATATTTAATATTCTTTTTAGTTATGACTTCCCTCATTGTTTTAGGTAGCTGATTTATTAGGTAGGGTATTAAGTAATGCAGCCGTCTTTTACCATATGAGTTACTAGCTGCGACTTCGTCTGCGTGGAATGTTTTTTGGGTAGCAATTTTATTAATTTAGGCAAATTGTTAAACTCTATAATTGTTTGAATTGTTAACAGTAAGAATTAACAAGACATGACTACCTGTAAGGTCTACAATTTTAACTAGTATTTCAGATCTTTTTGTTATATCAATATATAATTGTAACTTATTGGTGACCTAATAAATAAAATTAAGAAATTACCTAAACCGCTTGGAATAGTTAACAATAAATCCTGCAGTGGACAGTCAGACAGCACTTGCAGCCAATCTTTCTCTGACTGCTGTGTGGTCAATGCTGTGCTAGGCAGTGACCATCGCTGGAAGGTGATGGTCTCTTCCTGTGAAGATATGATGTCACAGACGTAGCTGGCGGTGTACGACATTCACCTGCTCTAGTGGTAGCTTTTGGACAATAAGCGTGAAGCCTATTGACCAATTGAAGGTAATCGAGGGCGAACACTTAGCAATATCATTCAATAAATTTTGAACGAGATGAATTTATGATAAATGGAAATATTTTGATAGATGGGGAACGAGTGGAAGAGGTGAAAGAATTTGTATACTTGGGATCTAAATTTACAAAAGATGGAACATGTGAAAGTGATATTGAAGGGAGAGTGAATACAGGGAATATGGTAAATGGTGCTCTGCACGCCTTTATGCATAGTCAGATGTTGTCTCAAAGGGCCAGACAGAGTGGGAATGGCAGAAGAATCACAAAGGTTAAATAAATGATGGTGATGAGAGCGTTGAGAAGTATGAGTGGATTAAAACTGAGTGATAAAGTAAGAAATAGTGTGATAAGACAACGTTGTGGTATAAAAGAAAATGTAGTGTCGAAATTGAGAAAGGGATGCTTAAATGCTTTGGGCAGGTAGAGAGAATGAATAAAAGGAGACCGAGGAATGTTCCTGAACCAAATCCAGGACATTTTAAATAAGGGCCAGGTCACGAGTACTCTAAACCGACGAACTTGAACGAAAGGTTTAATGAGAATGGAAGAAGCGAAGGAGATATGCAAGGATCGTGGCAAGTGGAAGGCCATGGCCTCTGCCTGACCCTATGGGAATGAGTTGTGATGCTATGTATGTATAAATACTCTATTAGAACATACAACTGTGTGCATATTTTACGATAAAAGGTTGAAACAGGCTTAGTTGGTTTTCCTCAAAGCATATTTTACAAAACGTACGTCTTATCGACGCTTTAAAAACTTGGAGGGCTCATTAAAATATAGTTATTTTCGTTCGGAGAAAAGCTGAAGCACCTTCCACTTAAACCGATCATGAAATAGAAATGAAATTGTTAAAAAACTCCAGTAAGCTGTATAAATTTAAATACTTTATTAAAGGAAAGTTGATTGAAAAATCGTGCTATAAATTGAGAATTTTTGTTTTGTTTTAAAAGATTTTTTTGAAAATAATCTTAATGAGGTAGATGTGTTAAAAGCTTAAAAATAAAACGGTCTTCCTTGGTACCACTTATCACCACTTCGTTCAACAATCTAGGGCATTGATCAGATAAAAAAATTAAGTAGAAACTTAGACAAACTTATAGATTAGTTGTTCTTTAGAATTGTTCTTTTAACAATATTATTTGTTCCTTACTTTTTATAATAAGTCAGAAGCTTTAGTAGTTAGTTTTTAGAGTTTAGACTTAATATTTTGTATAAAAGTGAAGCTGACAAACGAGCACGAGCTGGTATTAATCCCATAAACATTTGCTGAAGCTGTGAAACGAGTTATTTCTGGTTAAATAGGCTAAATTATAGGGCTACATACCATTAGCGCTATCTCAGAAAATAATGTTGGTATATTTTTTATATATATAACTATCTGTTGTCCTGGGTGTTACCCACGCATCTCCCGATCCTGTGGAAATATGGGGAAATCCGTTTGTAATGAGAGTTTACGTTGCGAAAGGAATAGGTTTGTGGAATTTTAAGTTAATCGGGTGAATAGCTTTAGATAACTCGCAGTTAGTGATGGTTTTTGGGTAATTTACTCGGATCCTATGAATTTATGGGGAAGTCCACTCTTAGTGAGGGTTTACGTCGCGAAAGGAGTACGTAAACCGCCTTTTAAATCAATAGTAGGTTTGTATATCTCGTAACAAGTGATATTTTCGTTTATATATACCGATTCCGCGGGATTATAGAGAAACCCATTCTTAGTGAGTGTCTACGTGGTGACATGAGAAAAATTACAAAATTTCAAGTCACCCGAAGCTTACATTTCGAAGATTTTGACATGAGTGAGTGGCGTTTCGCTTATGCAAGCAAACGATCCCGTGAGAAGATGGGGAAATCCGTAAAACTGTATTTTGAATGCAGAGTATAGTTTTTTTAAGTGTAAAATTTCCTTCTAGATTCACTTTATAAAAAGAAACTGACATGTTTCATTATCCTTCACAATTTGTGCTTTTTGGTTAAAATGAAGATGCCTGCGCCCATCAGTGGGACGTTAATAGGCTGCTATTTATTTGACAGATATAGAATTAATAAAAGCAACGGCTAAAATAAGTCTATTTACATTCTGTTCGTGACAAGTGAGTAGCTTCTTAATCAAGTTTGTTTGTCGACGTTTAAATGAGCTTTTGCGTAAACAGTTTTTCATTATAATTTCTTGTCATGGAAAATAGTGGCTTAGTGATATATTATATTTTATACTACTAAATATGATGTTAGTCTAAGATCAAAAAGAGTTAGTTTGCTGATACTTCGTTGGTTTTGGCCGTAGCTAGAGTCTGAAACAATTACGCTTGAAATATTTCCTAGTCTTTATTAAAAATTTCGACTGGGACATACTACTGGTTTAATCTACTTAGGTAAACATAATAAAGTCTCTGCCTCGTGTGGTGACGTTAATTTTAACTTTACCCGACTAAGTGAAGTTTTCGGTCGAGATATTTCCAACTTTCAATTCGTGGTTTGATTAAGGCACATGCAAAATCATTCAAAGTTCGCCTTCAATCTTTATTAAGTTCGTAAAATTAAAAAAAAAAACAAAATTCAAAATATCTTTAGAGCTCTTTTGGACCGTCAAATATAGTTTTTTCATATACTAGATAACGATGTCGCGGCATCACGCGAGAACTAATAGAATAATTTCGATAACTAAGAAGAAATCAAAGAAAGTTACGTCTAACATTAGAAATTTTAAGAAAACGTACCTTACCGCCATAGTACCTTTTTTAATGTAACCTCCTTAGTGCTTTTGACGTATACATACTTTTTTAATGTCACCTCATGACGTTTGACGTAATTGTCAGCGATTGACAGATTGCGCGCTGCTGTCATTATCTGTATTACTCGCCATGCCGTTTTAACTACAACAAAAAAGGAAAGTTCAA
>JACTOM010000330.1:8438771-8485640 GCA_015832385.1 Elymnias hypermnestra | reverse complement strand
AATATAGAGGATTCTGCAGAATAATTCTCTGCTTCTTTTTGTTTTTTTAACATATAAAGATTCAAGTGATGCTTAAAAGTATACTTTGTGGCACAGTCTCGTATGGGTGGGGGAATGTTGTTCCAACATCGTGTAGCAGCATATTTAAAACTGCCTCTAAAAGCTGCCGAAAAATGTACCGGAAATCTAAGAGGTGCTTTAGTATTTCGAAAATTTAAATGTACTCTGTCAAATTCCTTCCACTCTAGTTTGTTGTACAGATACGATGGATTGCCAGACTTAATGATGCCAAATAGTAAACTCGCCAAGTGAGTTTTCCTTCTTGCGCGCATCTTTAGCACATTGTGCATGTTTAAATAAGGTGTAACATGATTTCTGTAGGGGATGTCAAAACAGAAGCGAGAACATGCATTTTGAACTCTTTGGACAAGTTTACTAGTCTTGGCTAGAAGACGAGGTCCATACACAACATCGCCATAATTTAATTTTGAGAGTACAAGACTGTCAATTAGGCGAACGCGGAGGTCTTGAATTAAATATTCACGAATTTTATATAAAATTTTCAGCCTATAAAAACAGTTACGTGCTACTTCAGATATATGTCTTTCAAATCTTAGATCTGAGTCAAACATTATTCCCAGGTTACGTCCTTCCTGCACACGCTCAATAATGCCGTTAATAACCACGCCTAGACGTAGCAAAGTTAATTTTTTTCCTTTGGTGGCTAGAACCAAATACAATTAATTCTGAATTAAAGGAAATCATTGTTTAGGTGACACAAAGGCAATATTGTCGAACTAATAAAGCAGCATTTGAAAAAACTTACGCAGTTTGACGTCTTTATCAAGATATCTAGCAACCATCGGTACGATGGGATACATCCTCATGGATTCTTTTAATACTGCCTCCAGATACACTAATTGCGTTAAATCTTGCTTCGTGACGTCTCTGTCGTCATCACCGAAAATATCTTGTAGTCTGAAGAGAAATTAGAAAAGCGGTAAATAAATATAAATCTAAAACGGTAACGTTACAGAGTAAGTTCCATCCTTTTAAATTAAATTGCTTTTAGTTTGTCCCGTAGAAAACAGAAAAAGGTACTTACGTATTAAATCCACGGGTGCTACAGACATGGCGATTTTTAAGTTTAGACTAAATTTTTGTCGCTAGGAAACGTCTTCGCACCATAGAATTAACTAACCCAATCTAATCTCAAAAATGGTCAAGTCTGTGCCTGTGGTGGTGTTTGTAAATTAGTACCCACAAAAGTTGCGTATTATTTGGCTATACTAACTCTTGATAAACCTTATCCTGGACGTTAGGGTAAAATCCAATAAGCAGCATGGCATATAGTAGAACAGTGGCTGATGTTTCATGGCCGCCAACAATCATAGTGTCCAATTGTTCTCTAATTTCTAGATCACTAAATGTGCCTTCCTCTATTGCTAGCTCCAAGAGTAGATCCATAAATGGCTTGAATTTTTGACCTAAAAAATGAAAATGAAAAATCCTGATGATTGTTATTGCTTCTATGAGTAACGGAAGTTAGCTTCAATGCAATTCAATGTAAATAACATTTGCTACGTCCATAAATTTTCGTCCTAAAATTAAAAACTAATGTGTTTATATTACCTTTCGTATTATCCTCGATTTTCTGTGATTCTTTATTTTTCAAATATTCTGCTTTCCTTTTATTTAGTACCTGTAATTAATAAAACACAATCTTTTTAACAAACATGATGTTTTTATTAGATATAGGTTACCATATAGATATGAGATTATACATACAGTGTAAGACATGTTATGCAATATCTTCAGACAGTCAACCTGCTTTTTTTTAGTATAGGTCCTATTATAAAAGAAACGGTAATGCAACCAAAACCTCTGAAACCTGTGCATGTTTATGTCATATATTTCTTCTACTGCCTTCAAATAGTCGCTGCTAAGTTCGTTTTTTTCTGATAAGTCAATTCCCATCACGGTTACTGTATAAAACTTGTGGTGTTACTACATACAATATGCATTTTTAAATTGTTAGTGAATGTAAAATGATCAATACAAAGTTGATAATTAAGATAAGCAGGTCGTCGTCGTTGTTTCAACCGATGGACGTCCAATGCTGGACAAAGGTCTCTCTTAATGAATTCCACTGGGCCCGATATTGTATCCAGTAGCTGCCGGCGACCCGCCTGATGTCATCAATCCATCTGGTGGGAGGTCTGCCGACGCTGCGTTTTTCGGTGCGACGCCACCACTCTAGCATCTTCGGGACACAACGTCCAACGATTTTGCGAACTCTGTGTCCTGCCCATTACCACTTCATCTTTGCAATTCGGTAGGCTACGTCGGTGAATTTAGTCCTCCTACGCATCTCCTTATTTCTGATTTGGTCACGAAGAGAAACTCCGAGAATGTAGGCTACATTGTCCGCTGAGTAGCTCTGAGTCCTCTTACGAGGCCCATAGTCAGCGGTCATATCTCTGAACCATATGTAATCGCTGGCAGTACGCAGTGTTCGAAGATCTTAATCTTCAGGCACTGAGGAATTGTGGATAAACAGATGTCCGGTGGTTTTCTGAACGCTGCCCATGATATGATCTCAACACTCGAAGTTGTAGACGAATACATCTAGCTGGGTCACACGATCCAATTCGGTAGGACAAACTTTAAAAAAGAGATCAACCTCCGAGTCTAACTACGATAGGCACGTTTAAAGCATAAAAAGAACATGGCTCTTTAGTTTTAAAACTACTTTTCTCAAAAATTAAAAGCATAAAATCCCGTACAATGAACATAATAAAAAATAACTGGGAATAAATTGATTTTGAACAATTTAGATAATGATAATTATGATCTTTACAAGTTTAGGAATTTCTGTAGAGTAAATGGAACCGATAAGGCCAACAATCTGTCGGCATGTTAGTAACATTACTTAATTATATTAGAAGTTTTGTAAAGGTACATACAGCATATTGTTTCTAGAGCATTACGTTTGGTATACTTCCAATGATCAAATGGGCGCTTTCCAACTTCGACATCTAATTCATTGACTAGACGACGAGCTTGCTTATTAAGCACAGGCAAAAATCCATCTAAAACACTGCTGCCGAATGCCGGATTTATTAGTTTCCGTTGAGTTTTCCATTTAAGAGCTAAAACAATTATTTCTTTCACATTATTCTTCCTTGGGTTGTCATATACATACAGCATTGGTATAAGCGGCAAATGAAAAATAAAAAGTTGTTTTCGTCAAGAAATTCTCACTATTTGCACATTAAGCTATCTTATGTTTTCTTTCCAGCAGTGTGGGATTTACTATATTAATATAGATACTGCAAAGCTCTTTTTATTAAATTAATTTAAATTTGTACAGTGGCCAGTGGCGACGGGCCACACTCCTCCTCATTTTGGAACTAAGACTCATCACACTGCTTTAACGTAGATTGACCAGTTACATAAAAGTCCTCCGAAATATGACGAACACGGTAATTAAAATAAATGGCAATACGTACGATCGGCTGTCAGTAAGCCTTCCCCAAGCCATGGTTTTAGAAGTTTATAAAAAATATCTTTTTGTAAACATGAGTTGGCAACTGTCAAATAATCTTGAGGATCTGTTACGACTGAAATAAATATAAAACAATTATCACAACATTTATGATGATATTGCAATGAGAACATTGTGTATTTCAAAGTAAAATTGATGCCATGTAGATAAATGTAAGCGCCACGTGAAATATAAATGCAAAACATACAAAATCGCAGTGAGACCTGTTTTATTTTACCTACAAGCGGCTAACACAAAATAGCACGTTATTAAATGCTGTTCCTCAATTCATCAGCAGCTGTTCTCATGAAAGCCAATAGTAAAAAAGTTACTGAAATGAGTTTCCACAATACGATTATATTAAGAGAAGGCTTTTCTCGGACATGTTAACGAGTCAGCGCAGACGGAATCAGGCCCAAAAACTTCGTAAACCTCAACTGTCGTGAATACCTACGATATAGAGGGATTTCACAAGGGCTAGTATGATGTGAACTACCTCCTCTGGAACGACCAAGAAACGTATTCATTACAAAAGATGGCTTGGAACAGCCAACTCGCATCGGAAATGGCACAACGTCGAAAGAAGAACATTCATGACTACATTTGTAATTACCAGATATTGGCAAAATGATAAGATGCAAGTTGCTGGTTTACTTGACTCCTCTTAATATAATAATATATGAAGGGGTAGTTGAGACTGAAGAAATCGCACGAGTAATACTACCGCTAATATTAAATGAAGTTATATATTAACTCATTGTTATACAATGCATAATAAGTAACAATACCCAAAATAACAACAGAGCAAACATCTTTACGTAACACATCAAGACTACCTAAGTGCTTGATATTCCACAAATCTAAATTTTTTCTTAATTATAATCAAAACATCCGTGTCTTGAAGACCTGGAAATGTTTTGGTCGTAATTTTTGTAGAACTATTTGTAAATTGGAAGGAAATGCTGATATTATTAAACACTTTATTAGACTCTTAGCATTGCAACTTAATTCTTGCTTTTATCTCTGACAATAATATTTAATTACTTATATTCTTAAGCTATATCATATCTAAATTATATTTAATAGATTATGATTGATAGCCTACCGTAATATTTGACTGGCCCAATAGACGCTGTTGTGACACCACCAGCTTTTATGGTCTCGTAAGCAAACGTGTGTATTGACTTCCACAATTCTGTAAAAATAATCGAAGTACGAGCTGAGCTACACCAATTATTTATTTACATCTCAAGTGATAACTTATTGTTTTAATTGTATAATATCGTTTTAGTATATTATGGTTCAACAATATTTTATTTACTTATACAATTTATTGATCTTTAAAAAAAAATAAGGTACCTATAATAGGCAGTCTTATAGCTTAGTAGTGATTTCTTCTAGACAACCTAGAGTTTAAGAAAACATATAAGTAACGAAGGAAGAAAGGAACATACACAAAAATAAGTACACAGTATAATATATTATAATATATTCATTTTGGACAGAGCCCTATCGAAAATTACCTATAGACATACAAGGTGTTAGAAGACTGTTTCTCAAAACGAAGACAGTATTAATGACACTGAAAAAAATTCATCTTGCAGCTGCTGGCATGGCTGTCTTCATTTTCGGAAGCGGTCTCCTAACCTTTAGTAAATAATAATAATAACTTTATTTATTTGGGCATAAAAAGAATGATACAGAATTAAAATACCCTGGACCCTTAAACTAGGTAAGCCCGTGACTTAGGGGTCAGTGTCTTCCCAAGTTTACAATTTATTCTAGTTATTTAAGGAAAAATTAAAAAATGAAAACTTAATTTAAAACTAAAACATGAGATAGATGGCAGAGAAATTAATATTAGTGGTTGTGTATGTGTATGTATGTATGTGTGTATGTGTGTGTGTGTTAGATTTTTTTTTAAACAACGTGTTTTATGAATCTTTTTGTATTGTATTTTTACGTACGTACGTAGTAGCTTATTAATGTCGCATTTCCGGGGACTGACCTCTTCATAGGCGAGATATTTATTAGAGAATAGACACATCACGTTGCTCCTGCTGATTGGCAGGTTACACATACTCCAGAATTGATCAGGGGATATACATATTTCCGCACGATGTTTTTATGCACCAAAAAGCACAATGAAGGCTAGGCCATAATTTTTTGATACTGATTGTTAAGCTCTAGTTTGTAATATTGAAGGTTTTACTTACGTTTACTATTTAAAAGGAAACGATGTGCATGTCCGATAAGTAGCCGTCGGCCTGGGTGTTCTGGTGGTTCGTCATTGTTTCTATTTCTTCGGAACCAAATCCAAGCACTACACGTCAGTAGGAGTAAAATAAATAGTATCATCCTGAATTACAGTCTTTTTTGAAAGGAAAGCTCCTTCAGGCGTCTTTTCAATACCTTGGTATTGAATGAAACTATTCTTTCACGCTAGGCTTGGTAATGATCGAGTAGTCTGCTTTCGTAGACTAAAAGAGTAATAGAGTCACTGCAATATTTTAATTCTTAATTTAATATTATTGGCTTTTACTTATACTCATTAATTCAACTAAATATATATATATATATATATATTGTAATAGTTTATCAATATAAAAATAACAATATGTGTGAATATTTGTATTTAGTATTATGAATCTCCCCTTAATGAAGTTTTCTTCTGTCATGTGGTAAAAATTGTAATATTTTTTCCTTGAAACTTTAATATAAACCTATTTTATATTGACACAAATTGATATTATGCTTAATTTCGTGCATATAATATGAATTTTCACTTACTTTTCTGTGGAGGAATATATAGGAAATAGTTAAGACAACATTTTGCTAACTCACCTTTGTAGCAGTTTTTTTTATAATTTATTAAAGCCGACTTGTTGTTTGTACAAATGCCCGTTGAATAACAAAAATATGCGAATGTTTAAGTATATGTAACAATAAAATCACTTTTGATAATGTTAATTTTATGGCAACTTCTATACAAAATTCCATACGCAACAGTATTTCGTATAAATATACAAAACAGACAAATCCGGCGACTACGTTTGAAATTTCATGTTAATAAAAACATTTGAAAAAATTTTTACGTTACCTTACCTAGCAATTATATACATACACACACACATATATATATATATATATATATATATATATGTGTGTGTGTGTGTGTATGTGTGTGTCGGAGAAATATAAAAAAGAAGCATAGGGTTCCCCGCCGACATCGTCATTTGTGGGGTCCATAATTTACCTCCAGTGTAGGCGTCGGTGGGTAGTGTTGGTGCCATCAAACACCATATTAATTAACTCAGTTTATAATGTCCAATCACTTAATGTTGCCAATATCAAATTACATAAAGACATTGACATAATACATTAACAGCAGATAGGAGATGAAAATTTTTTGCCCCCAACGATGACCCCTCTCAGCGGAAATGAAGCGGAGAATAGCATAGGTCCGGCAATTTCTGAGGAGGAAATGAACCTGGTTCTCGAGCGCCTGAGAACAAGGAAAACCGCGCCGGGTCCTGATGGCATACCGGGCAAGGTTCTCTACCTTGCCATGGAATACGTGGGTGGGTGGCTCAGGGACTTGTTCGACGAGTGTCTTACTGTTGGGCAATTTCCGCGAGCTTGGAAGGTGGGAAAGTTGTGCCTGTTGCGAAAGGGCGATCGTTCCTTGGACTCTCCTTCCGCATACAGGCCAATTATACTTTTGAATGAGATGGGAAAGGTCTTCGAGAAGATTCTTGCTTCCCGTCTCATCCAGCACCTCGAGGAGGTGGGTCCTGGTTTATCCAAGAACCAGTTTGGTTTTCGGCAGGGTCGTTCCACAATCGACGCTGTGGAATGCCTGCGGGGAATGACGCTGGAAGCGATGGCAAAGGGGGAAGTTGTGCTGGCAGTCTCACTAGACATTGCAAACGCCTTCAACAGCCTCCCACATAGTACAATATTGGAGGCACTTCATTATCATAAGGTGCCTTCATACCTCAGGAGGCTGTTGACGGCATATCTCCAGGACCGAGAGGTGTTATGGCAAAGTGGCGACCGTTTGTTCCGGCATAAAGTTGTCTGCGGTGTTCCGCAGGGGTCAGTGTTGGGGCCGGTGCTATGGAACGTGGCCTTCGACTGGCTTCTGCGATGCCCGCTCCTCCCAGGGATGGGGGTGTTGTGCTATGCGGATGACACCCTCATTACGGCAAGAGGCAAGACATTCGAGGAGGCAGCCATTGTAGCCGAAGTCGGGACGAATTTGGTGATGGACCGAATCAGAAGTTTGGGATTGGAGGTGGCCACCAATAAGACGGAGTGCATGCTATTCCATGGACCTCGTAGGGGCCCCCCACGTGGGGCAGCGCTCTTGTTGCAGGGTGCCATGGTAGAAGTAAAGGCTCGGATGAAGTATCTGGGCCTAATGCTGGACAGCCGATGGGGATTTCGAGCTCATTTTGACTGGCTCACCCCTCGGCTTATCAATGCCGCTGCGGCGCTTGGTCGATTGTTGCCCAACGTGGGAGGACCAGGGTCACCTTGCAGGAGACTTTACGCGGGCGTAGTAGCTAGCATGGCGCTGTACGGTGCACCGGTGTGGGCAGGCTCTCTGACAACTGCAAATAAAACCCGTCTACGCAGAGCTCAGAGAGTTATAGCGACTAGGGTAATACGGGGATACCGTACAGTTTCTTGGACGGCAGCAACTCTCCTGGCGGGTGACCCTCCGTGGGAGCTGCGAGCGGAGGTTCTAGCAGCTGCTTATCAGTGCAGGGTGGCTGCAAGGACCCGAAGGATGTCAACTGATGCCGAAGAGGTTCAGAGGATTAGGGCCTCAGCAGACAGAGCTCTAATCCAGAGGTGGCATGAGGATCTCGGATCTCCTACAGCGGGTCTGATCACGGTGGAAGCGATCCGTCCCCACCTGGACAATTGGATATCTAGGGGGCACGGATCTCTCACTTACAGGCTGGTACAGGTGCTAACCGGACATGGTTGTTTCGGCAAGTACCTGCATCAGATTGTTCGCAGGGAGGTAACGCCTGCCTGCCATGAGTGTGATGCACCTGTAGATACAGTGCAGCACACTCTGGCAGAGTGCCCGGCGTGGGGACCCCAGCGGCATCTATTGACGTCGTTGGTCAGAGGAAACCTTTCACTGGAGGGCATAGTTGGCGCAATGCTCACCGGTGAAAGGGAGTGGAGGGCCGTGGTCTCCTTCTGTGAAAGTGTTATTTCGCTGAAGGAGGCACATGAGAGGCACAGGGAGAACGCTGTAGACGCTCCTTTACTTCGGCGCAGAAGGTTGGGAGGGAGGAGGCGTCGATTTGCGCTTCTCCTTCCTCCTTCTTAAGTTTCCCAGAGGAATCTTCCGGAGTGCCAGGGTATATTGCGTCTACCGATCCTCTGGTGCTCCAGTAAAGGAAGCGGAGGGTATCGCTAGGTTTTAGTGGGTATTCTGGTTTACCAGCGAGTCCCACACTGCCGATAAGATTTTACTCTGATCGGCGTGCATAAAGGCATTTACCAGCGTTAAAAAAAAAAAAAAAGATAGGAATGCAACAGTTTCTCACAAACGGTCAAGTATGCCGTCGGCTTGTGACTCATTGCCTCTGTACTGCGCCG
The DNA here is from genome assembly GCA_015832385.1 of Elymnias hypermnestra. Classification (NCBI taxonomy): domain Eukaryota; kingdom Metazoa; phylum Arthropoda; class Insecta; order Lepidoptera; family Nymphalidae; genus Elymnias; species Elymnias hypermnestra. The sequence goes on along the minus strand of JACTOM010000330.1, from coordinate 8,476,468 downwards.
ATAGATGGCGCCGGCGTTCCGCAAACTATATGACTTCGACTCGGCCAGTCGGACTGTACGTCCCAGTGTGCTGGCTAATATGTAACTAAACTTCCACGAAAATATCTTGTTCCATTCGATCAATCTAGACTACACACTAAACAAAAATCACTTTATTAATAGTCAGAGCCAAGCATTTCGTTATTCAACCTGAACCCTCATAGCCTCCACGCTACGTACAAAATTAATTCCTAATTTTGGTAACAATATCAACCTCGTCTTTCAATAGCAACGTCGCTTTTCAATGGCCACCGGTAATAAATTTTCGAGAATTATCAAATCAACATATTTTACCTCTGCTTCCCCTATTACCTACCCCAATCGAGTTTTCGTACACTCACGTTCGTTTTACTCACCGAAAAATAGGTGGATAGTAATCAAGTGCAAAAATAAACTGTAGATCCCGGATTATTTGCTTTTTTTCTAAGACAATTTGTTTCCGCTTAATGTTTAAGTTCCTTTTAACAATTCTGTGCATTGTGCCCAAAAGTTATTGCATGTTAGATGTATTTTATTTTACTTTATTTTCATGATCACATTTCTGTTCCTTTTTTGTTTAAGTCATAATTTAATTTAGTTTTATGTCCAATAGTGAGATATGGCCATGTCATACTGAGCATATGTATTTACTTCTAAATTTATAGTTTTAGTTTTAGATGGTTTTCAATGTCAAAATGGATAAAAACATAACGGTTTTTCGTATATATAGTTAACCTCACGCTCAGGCTAAAATAAAGTATACAGTGCACCTGAATAAGTTTTTACTTCGCAAAACAAAGACAACAGAATACAAAGTAGAATAAAAACTTACACACAACAAAAAAATGTATAAGACGTTTGACATTAGAGTTCGACACTTTAAAATTCGTAATGCAAAATGAGGTAGCATTTATTTAAAATGATAATTGAAACAAAAACATGTACATCATGTTAGACTGACGCAAAATCAAAACCATTCAAGTTAACTTAACAAGCTTATTTGAATCAAGTTTGTCCTGTGCTAAGTATCCCAAGTAAAAATCTACCACTGACTTGGAAGACTCAATTAACGAAAAAACAAATATTAAGACTTGAACCGAAACTTATCAAATCCAAGTATTTATATGCTTTACGTGAAGTTATGGATGTGTAAGTCCGGGTATAATGATTACTTAATACAGCAAATAATTTCTGGACGCTTTGGAGCCTTAAAAAACGCAGCAACGAGATTATTTTACAACCCGGGTTATCGAAGAGCACGTTAAGCCGTCGGTCCTGCGCATGATATCTCTCAGGTCGTGTTGGATTGCTGTCACATCCCACTACGAGAGTGAAGGAATAGAGAATGCATTTTTGTTAACGCATACTCGTACATTTGTGCTTGTCTACTTACAGTGGAGCAGCGTGGTGGGTCTAAGTTCTAAAAACCCTCTCTCTTATGAATAAGGTCATCTGTGCGTGGGACGTTAATAGATGCTGCTACTTATCTTACCTAATGTAAATGGATAATCTCTGTATAAGATTGGCCGAGGAGGTGAAATTCGGTCAAGAGATTATGTATATAAGTTTGCTTAAGTTATATAAATAAATACAGTGTGTTGAAATAAATTTGAATGTATATTAACATTTGGAGCACCCTGCCAATTTTAAAACTATAAACTGAAGTAAAAGTCACTTCCTTCTTTCTATGGATATGTAATGACCTGATACAGCTTTAAGCGTAATTTCAAATTTTTCTTTAAAGTTCTTGATGTCACCAGACAGCTTGTAGTTTCGACATATGTGGACAATAGACGTCTTCAGTAACATGTAAGCGAAAGACTTTCCTGAAAATTTGATCAATAGATGAGCCATACACTCACATACCGGTTTCTAGACAATATACAATTATGTAAATTGCCTGTATATTTATTTGCAGTAACGATAACAAAATTATTAAAACTATTATTTCTTTATTGTCAAGTACAGGTACTCATAATCTCATCTCATTGTAGTCTAAGATTATAACAGCAATTAAAAAGTATACGTATAAGCCACAGCCGAAACAACAAATGACGGAAATAAATATATATTTGCTCTAATATTTTAAAACATTTACTCTATCGATAATCAAATCCTGGACCGGATTAACCCCTATATATATATATATATATATATATATATATATATATATATTATATACATGTCGGAGTGCTATAGTCTGTGGAACGCTGGCGCCATCTGTCCATCGGCGCGGGTCTCCCCAGTTCTCGGGTGACGGTCCGGCGGTGCGGGCGACTTTTGAAACTGTACTAGCTATTATTATTAATGAGTTTGTGTAAATTGATATCGAGAGCATTAAGTAATTGAACATTATAATCTAAGTTAAATAATAAAGTGTTTGATTGCACCAACATGAATGAATGAAATTATGGAAGCCACTAATGACGATGTCGGCGGAGAACCCTACGCCCCTATGGTTTATGCTTCCTTCTTTCTTATTCTGCGACATGTATAACCGCTGAGTATCTTACCGGTTTCTTTTCAATGGTCAATGAAGTTTTGGAAGCGTAGGGAGATTTATTACCAACAGACAGACCCACTGACAATCCAAAGGCGCTTTTTGAGCCTACTTGAATAAAAAAAAGTGTGTACAGACTTATATACACGCATTAGAAGTTATACTTCTTTGGCGTAACTAGATAAAAAGCTTTTGAAAAAAATTGTCTTCCGCCATATTCTACGTTTATAGAAGAAATTGAAAGTTTTATTATAGCGCATTATCTAGTTAAGTTAAGCTAACTTTAGGGTGTCGGTTTTTTGTGACGGTGTGCGCGCGCTTCGTAAAAATTTACTCTCATCATTTTTTCGTAACGCACAAAAAGAAGTATAACTACAATATTTTGTGTTTATATATATCTATCCATTATTTCAGTGACGCTGCCTAAATTAGTACTACTATTTCAGAGCAAAATTGAGTGTTAGCTAAAATTGCTCACATGACCTGAATTTTCCGTTCCTGTGAAAGTTTCCTAATAGTATAATTTCATATTATCTTTTTGTTAAAATAAATTTTTGTCCCGCTAGTTAAAAAATTAAGAAGAATAGAGGAATATTTCGTTTTCGAGGAATATTAGAATAAAAGTTTTATAAATATGTATTGTTTGTGTTACACTTAACATCTCTCACTGACTTCAACCGATGGACGTCCACTGCTGGACATAGGTCTCACCTAATGATGCCCACTGTGCCCGATCTTGTGCCTCCTGGCTCCAGCGGTTACAGGCGACCCTCCTTATATTGTCAGTGCACCTTGTGGGGGGCCTACACTGCACCTTTCGGTTCGGGGTCGCCATTCCAGCACTTTTGGGCCCCACCGTCCATCGTTTCGTCGGACTATGTGCCCCGCCTATTGCCACTTCTGCTTCTTGATTCATAGGGCTATATCGGTGACTTTGGTTCTTCTATGAATCTCCTCATTTCTGATTTGATCGCGTAGAGAAACTCCAAGCATAGCCCTCGCAACACGCGGTGTGACTTTGAGCTTTCGAATGAGGACCATAGTCAGCGACCACGTTTCCTATCCGTAAGTGATCACTGGCAACACGCACTGTTCGAAGACTTTGGTCATCTGACACTGAGGGATATTAGAGGTAAAGATCTTACATTTAACATCATGACATTCAAACTTTAACATAGCATATCATACCTATACAATTTCTTCGTCCCAAACTGAAAGCAGCAAAAGCATTAGAATTATGAGGTAATGAAGCACGGTTCAACCAGCGTTCTGGATTAAACTGCTCTGCATTTGGACCCCACATGGGATGTCTATGGAGACCATATATAAATATTCCACAACTCCGGCCTTTTGAAAGCGTGTAGTAACCTATTTTAGAGATATGAAAAACGGAAGATAATTAAAGAGGATGATGTTAAATTTTGTAGACATAAATTTATTTCGGGTCTAAATAACATTCCCCACTTTACGATTCAAAATGTGAAGTAGATGACTCCAACTTGTCCAGTATGTATGTCTGGATGTACTGGAAAGGTTCTTTTATATTATTACATAATATTTCTTCATTTTTAGTTAAAAACTTAATTTTTAGATTCACGTATAGCTTTAGATAAATTTGAAAAGATAGAAATTTGTTACTTACGTAATTTCACGTCTCTATCAAGATACCTAATGACAACTGGTACTGTAGGATAAACACGCAATGTTTCTTTTACTACAGCTTCCAAGTACACAAGTTGTGATAAATCTTGCTTCGTAACTTCCCTGTCCTCCTCGCCAAAAACTATGTTTAACCTGAAATAATTAAATGGAAGTATAGAGCCTCCTTATGCTGATGTCACAATAAGTTTTATTAATTGTTTTTCGCTGCGTTCCTAAATCTTCAGACGATTAAAAGAAAGTATATAGTTGGTAAACTGTCATCTCTAACCAGTTGCTGAATTCAGCATCAAGTCTTCTCTGAACACATGTGGTAGCGTCAAGGCCATAATATATAGATAAGAGTATATATCTCATTGTCTCAATTATGTTTAAATCAAAAAAGATACTGGCCAGGATACCAGGCTTATTATAGTACAGACCGTTCACACAACTGCTTTATACAAAGCAAATTTTGACGGCCTCGCTGGCGCAGTGGTGCGAGTATTCGCTTTGCTAGCGGAGATCCCGGGTTCGATCCCCGGTAGATCGAATTTAGGAAATTGTATTTTCTAATTTGTCTGAGTTGGTCTGGTGGGAGGCTTCAGCCGTGGCTAGTTACCACCCTACCAGCAAAAACGTACCGCCAAACAAAGAGATTTGTGTTCCGGTACGATGCTGTGTAGAAACCGTAAGGGGTATATTGTCTCTTAACAGATTAGCGCGCTTCCATCTTAGACTGTATCATCACTTACCATCAGGTGAGATCACAGTCAAGCGTTAAACTGTCAGCAAAAAAAAAAAATTGTAATCTCGAGGAGATAGTGGAAAATTTTTCTTATATGGCCTGATAGAGATAGAGAGGAAGAGGTTAAGTTTACATACTCTTCAACAAGTTTTTCCTGGACATTGGGATAGGATGCAATCACCAACATAGTGTACAGAAGAAGGTTGGCTGTTGTATCAAAGCCGGTTACAATAACGGTATCAATATGTTCTATGATTTCTTGATCGTTAAAACTCCCTTTTTCTATTGCTTGTTCCAAAAGTAGATCCATAAATGGTTTGAATTTTGGACCTAAAATTATGAACACTAACATTATAAACACCTTCAAATTCATTACGTTAGAATCCAATTTTACTTCTACACCTGCTTAAAGTAGCAAATTTGTATTGTTACGATCTGTTGCGTCAATGAGGAAATCAATTTTTTTTCTATTTGTATAAGTCTACAGTTTAAATAAGACTCGACTGTTGGCATTGATAAATATTTATATGCAAAATTATACAAATACCTTTCGTCTTATCTTGAAGCATTTCAGATTGTCTATTTCTCAAATAATATGCTTTTCTCGTGTTTAGCACCTATAAAAATGCAATTTGATGAGCATATAGGTGGAATCATACGTAACTTTTGTTTTTGGGTCGAACCCGGCTTCGCACGGGTAGACATAAATAGGTACAGATATTTAAGTTATAAGCATGATAATTAAAACGACCACGAATTGACAAATATTATGAATAAGTGTGATTCCTAGTACTAAAACTAAGTAGCTCTGAAAGGAACTTTTTAGGTGAATCATAAAAATGTGTTTAAAAAAAACTCGAAATATTCAATGTCGCTTGCGTCCACTGCGTAAGGAGCTGACCGGCTACCTTGTTCATAATGGTGCACCCCCTTCTCCCGCACTGCCCCTCTCTCGTCGAGTTAGTATTTTTATTTTAATTTCATGATATCTTTTGAATGGATTATCCGATATCAAATATTCAAAAGTAATCATCAGGTATTGAAACAGTCTTGAATATTAAATTATGTATTTGGATAAAAATTTATAAATGGTATGGATAACACGGTCTGATTTTGATCGGCATTTCTATCAATTTGTTAAATGTAAAAAAGTAGTTATAGTGACGTAACTACAATAGTTAGACATATGCTCTGCGGAAGTTTTTTGTAGATATTGATATATTCTATAATATAGTCCAACATTTTTTTGTCCTATCATTAATACTCTTCACAGCGTATGCGATGAAAGACATTTTATGGCTAATTTTTTACACCTTCAGTTGGTTTTAATAGGAATTTCTAAAGATTTCTATAGTACTCTAGTACTAAATATAGCCTATGATACTCAGTGATAATGTAGTTTTCTAATGAAAAAATAATTATTAAAATCGGTTCTATACTTTTTGAGTTTATTCGTTACATACAAAAATACAAATCTTTCCTCTTTATAATATTAGTGTAGGTGTATTTTAATCTTTTTCCATTTTCCTGACAGTTTATTAATTAATTTCTTTCAAAATATATTTGATTTGGATAAATAAGTCTTCAATATACAACTTGACTTAATCTCCAGAAAGGAGTTTGAAAAGGTAAGTCTGTTGTTGCAAAGTCAAGGGGATCTTAACAATGTAAGTTATTACTAAGTACATCTATTATTGATATAATTACAAACCTCATTAGACATGTTACGCAATATTCTTAAATACTCCTCTTGCTTCTTTTTTAACGTAGAAAAATTGTATATAGTGTTACTGTACAACCAGATTTTCTGAAGTCTGTCCACATAAGAGCGGATCATTTCTTCAGCTGTTCTCAAGTATTGGCTATTAATTGCAGTCCTATCAGTAAAGTCCACTCCAAAAGCTGTCACTGCATAAAAAAATAATATTTACTTCAATTACAATAATACAGGTTCTAATATCGTCTCGCTAATTTAAAAAAAACTTGCATTTTACTGATTACATTCGGCTGCGACAAGGACCACTTTACCAGCAGAAACGGCTCAGAAAGAACAAAATATGCTATACATAATGGACAATGGCGGCCTTATCACTTCAAGTGATCTCTTACGGGCAACCTTACAGACTAGGACTTAAAGATAACATATGGGTTGGTGCAAGTATTAATAGATAGACTTACATATACCTACATACTAATATAAAGTTAGATAATATAAATATAATATATAAATCTATAAACATACATTCATATTAATACTTAGTATTTGATTGACTTAAAAATAATAATCTTTAAATCAACATAGCAAAATTTGAACATGTTAATTACATATTAAACATAATGGCAATAAAGTAAATGAAGTAAATGAATGTAATTTTCTCGGATTAAATATAGATAAACACTGCTCGTGGAAAAGTCAAATAATGAATGTCCGTAACAAGTTAAATAGATTTGTCTTTGTTCTGCGCAGGCTGGCACGGGTAGCCAACACGCTGTTTCACGGAGGAATGTCACGAGTGTGGCGCGGTGGAGGACACTGCTGAACACACACTCGCTGCGTGTCCGTGGTAGGCTGACCAACGAGCAGCACTCGTGTCAGTAGTCGGAAACGACCTTTCTCTACCCGCTGTGGGTAACGCCATGGCAGGTAGGGAAGTCTGTTGGGAGGCGATGGTCTCCTTCTGTGAAAATGTGATGTCGCAGAAGGAGGCGGCGGAAAGTCTCAGAGAGGTGGTTGGAGACGCTTTCGCCATGCGTAGGAGGAGGCCAGGGCTAAGACAGGCGGCCCATGATCGACGTCTACCCCCTTAGGGTTAGCTTGTGGCAACAGGACGAAGCCTGTTGCCCGAAAGCGAGGGATATCAGGTGACATGTGGAGTGCTCCGGGCATGCCATCCGAGCGCGGAGGTTTTTTGTCGGGGGGAGCCTTGTAAGGCACATCGTAGGCGGGAGTGCGGACGTATTCCGATCCCGTGCTTTTGCCAGCGAACGTAGGGAGAAGCACCGTCAGGTTTTAGCCGGTAAAAGTCCGGCATAACTTGCAACACCTCCCCATGGTGTTGCAGGTATCCACGAGGATTTCCTGACGACAAAAAAAAAGAAAGGGTAGCCAACACGCACTCACAGCGTATCATGGATATGTCGCATCTGTGCTTCGATATGGGCTTATATTTTGGGGGAATTCGACAGAAAAAATGAGATTCTCATAATTAAAATAAAAAGGTATTCGAGCTATACTAAAAATGGCGCCGTAAAGTCTTGCAAACCTACATCTCAAACTTTAAAAATTTTAAACCTAGCCTATACGAGTATATTTTTGACATTGCAAAATTTGTCAAGTTAAACTTCAATTTATGTAATACTATGCAAAAAACGACTGGGGCAGGAGCACGGAGAGATCTTAGTAAATTACAATTTATAAAATCAAGGACTAAACGTTTTGCCAAAAACTGTCAAGGAATGGCGATAAAAATTTATAACTTGTTGTTGTGGCAGGTTACTGCCAGAAAATATTAGAACATTGCCTCCTAAAAAACACATAATTGAATTAAAAAATGGTTATTAAAGAAAAATTTCTAACTAGAAAATATTATTAATGAATTAATTTATTAAATACAAGTACTTTTAAAAATGAAATGTTGTAATAATATCTTGCACTATATGTTTTAACTATAATTATTTTAAAAATATTTATTATTGTAATTCGCGTTATTTGTAACGCCCTGACGGGGCCTCACTTGTACTTGTGCATGCTGAAAGCATTAAATAAATAAATTAAAAAAAATACATATTATGCATGATCCTCCAGTGATGATGAGAGATAATGAGCCTTCAAACGACTTATAAAGATTCCCAAAAAAGCTGAATGTCTGATTGTATATGGAAGACTGTTCCAAAGTTTTACTGCTTTCGCTGTGCACGACTCGAAATACATACGGGAATTGCAGAATGAAATGGATAATATGTTATCACTGCGTGACCGAAGACTGGAAGGATAAGAGGAGTCGTAGCTGAGGAAGAAGAAGCGTAAGGTATATAGGATTGTGGGGGAGAAAAGTATAGTTTAGAGGAGGCATAAAGCATGAAAGTTACGTCTATCTTTTAACGTCAACCATTTCAGCTGCAGGCGGTATTAGGTCAAATTTTCGCAACCCATAGATGAATCGTAAGTTGTTTATTTTATATTTTTTGTGTATTATGAATTATATTTGTATCTTATGTATACGTTATGTATACGTTATGAATGAATGTTTGTTATAAATATATTTTTTACAGCTTTATGCAATGAAATTATCCAAAAATTCCGTTCTACTACGAGTATTCTCTTTTTATCAAAGTTAGTAATGGATAGTGCAAATTGGGCATTAGTTGGCAGAGGCTTGTGATGTCGATGAAATTGGAGAGTCGTCTTACGGATCCAGAGTTGGAAGAGATAATAAAGTAATCACGATAGTGCTAGTAAAATAGAACAATCGTTCGCACAACCAAGTGAATCGTCAGGTAATGAGGAAGACATTTCTGCACGCCAGTATAAGAATTATTATTCTATCAAACATAATGGCAGAAATGGTTCTAAGCAAAAATGGTCCAAATGATCGGAGAGTTCTTAAAATTCAAGTATCAACTATGATACACAGTATACCTAACTACAAAATGCTATTCATTCATATTTTTATAGTTTATCTGGTTTTTTCTAATTAGTTAGTAGTTCATGAGTAATAACTCATAGATATTATTGAATAAATAATGCACTTTAATAATAAAATAGTTTCTTTTAATTATATATTTCAATATATATATTAAAAACTATTTATTTAGAAGAGGAATAAGATGTACGGATCAGATCTTTTCTTTACGCTGCATAACTGAAAAATGTTTGGCTACAAACCAAAAAGTTTATTGCGCTTTCGTAGACTTAGAAAAGGCCAATGATCGAGTGGTGAGGAATGAGCTGTGGTCAACGTTATGTACGTATGGGGTGAGCGGTTGTCTAGTCCAAGCATTGAAGTCTCTCTATGAGGATTCTAGTGCCTGTGTCAGAATAAACGGAGCGTACACAGGGTGGTTTCCTGTCGAAATTAGTGTTCGACAGGGATGTGTTGCGTCACCATGGCTGTTCAACCTATTCATGGATAAATGTTTGACAGATTTAAAAGAAAGTATGTAAGAATGAATAAATTACTCATCAAATGTTTACTCTACGCTGATGATCAAGTAATATTTGCTTCATCCGCTAATGAGCTACAGGAGATGCTAAATAGTATGAATGAAGCTTTGGAAGGGAAAGGAATGAAAGTGAATGTAAACAAAACGAAAGATATGCTTTTTGAAAGAGATGAATGGCAATATTTTGAAAGATGGGGAACACGTGGAAGAGGTGAAAGAATTTGTATACTTGGGATCTAGTTTTACAAAAGATGGAACATGTGAAAGTGATATTGAAAGGAGAGTAAATGCAGGGAATATGGTAAATGGTGCACTGCGCACCTTTATTAATAGCCATATCGTCTTTTAAAGGGCCAGACTAGCTGTGCATGCAGGAGTGTTGGTGCCAACAATTATGTATTGTAGTGAAAGTTGGGTATGACAGAAGAATCACAAAAGAAAAATATATGCCATAGAGATGAGAGCGTTGAGAAGTATGAGTGGATTGAAACTGATTGACAAAGTAAGAAATAGTGTGATAAGAGAACGTTGTGGTATAAAAGATGATGTAGTGCCTAAAATTTAGAAAGGTATGCTTAGATGGTTTGGGCATGTAGAGAGAATGAATGAAAGGAGACTGACAAACAGGATTTATGAGTCAAGAGTGAATGCGAAAGTTGGAAGGGGAAGACCAATCCCCAGGTCAAGAGTACTCTAAACCGATAACTTGTATGAAAAGTTTAATGAGAATGAAAGAAGCGAAGGAAATATGCAAGGAAAGTGGCAAGTGGAAGGAGGTTGTCTCTGCCCACCCCTATGGGAATGAGGCGTGATGCTATGTATGTATGTATGTATGTATGTACATATATTAAAAACTACTCATACTGTTTGGGGTAATTGTGAATGTAATTTTCTTTGTGCGAGTAATTAAGGGTTAAGAAGTTTATAATACTTACAGCATATGGTTTCAAGAGAATTAGATCGAACGAACTCCCAGTGGTCGAACGGGCCTTTACCTACTTTCGCTCCTAATTCATATACTAAACGACGTGACTGTCTATTAAATACACTCAATAATCCATCTAAAATAGTGCTATTAAAAGCCGAATTTAATAATTTTCGATTTACTTTCCATTCTGGTACTGGAATACAAAAGAATATATTAGTCAGTTTTTACTTATGTCTTATTTATTAATTACTTACAGTCTGCTGTCACTAGCCCTTGGCCAAGCCACTGTTTCGCAAAATCATAAAATTTGTCTTTTTGTAAACATGTATTGGCGATTGTCATACAGTCCTCTGGATCAGTTACAACTGAAAATAATTTCAGAAAAACGTTATTGTCTAGACAAAAATGACAATAGGCTTATCTTGTAACAAATAAATTATAATATCGTATATAATTGTACGTAGGCAGCATCCATTTGTTTTATGCGAAATTATTTGCTTGAGAAATGACTTCTTGTTAACGCTGTCAAATTATAATATACAATTTCTTATATTTACTCCATCCATAATTGAATTAGTACTAGCTATATCTACTAATGCAAGACTGTAGTAATACTAAAAAAGAAATTTTCTATATTTTAGGAATTCAGTGGCCTAATTTCTGAAATGTCTGGATGTAATTTGACATCTCTGATATAAGCACAATATTGCGCACCATGACACATAAATATATTTCGATTTCTGATATTTTGTCCGTGGAATGTAAACAAAAGAAAGTAATTTTATCTTAAGTAATTTTCTTTTATCTTTAATAACACACCGTAAACAATTTTTGGTCCAATAGTAGTATATATGACACCGCCAGCTTTCAAGCTTTCATTTGAAAGGTCTTTAAAATAATTCAAGACACCTGTAACAATATAAAAAATTAGTAATTTAAAATGAAGTAATTTCTTCTGCTCTGTCAGTATCACAAAATTTGTAAACAAATTTATATTTATTTATAAGTCTAAACTTCGGATCTATTTAAACTCTTAGTAGACTTGTGCTTACCAGTAGAATGTTAATAATGCCAAATTATAATACATCTTTTCTAACAAGCTCTTTTGAATCTTCCTTGATTTATACGTTAGAAATGACACCATTGGTGCTATTAAGAATAAAACGGCAAGAAAAAGAAAACAGGGTCTTATTTATTATGTTTTTATGTTCATATATTTGTCTCAAATTCTCCATCTTTACTAAATGTGCCCTTCTAATATAATACTCACTCTCACTGTTTCCAATTAGACGATGAGAGTGTCCAATGAGCGGCAATCTGCCAGGAAATATCGGGGGTTCATTTTTATTCTCGTTCCTTCTCATCCAATATAATAAAGCACACGTCACGAATATCAGGACTATCATCAGCATTCTGCAATGGTTAAATAAAAAATTACATAATATATTTATGCTATAGCTAATACCTTTATTAACCATAAATATCTTGATCTCGGATGTTCAAATTTAGGGACACCTGCATGCATATGTCGATATTATCTCACACCAGGCGGGAATATTAAACTTATCATGCGCTTCCAGAAAGAGACTCATCAAAGAATGATATATTATATTAATAAATATAAATTTTAAAAATAAGAACCGCCTTCAAAACAAAGTTACAAATATATTAATATGCTCTAAAAAGTAAGAAATAACTGCGTATTCTTTTATAGTGTCCTTTGTATTCTTATATTCGGTTCTGTGAGCAACTGGAATCAAGTCCAAACATTTTTATGATTTAAATAATCTTCAACAAAGTCAAAAGTCAAAATATCTTTATTGAAGTAGGCCTTTTACAGCACTTATGAATCGTCAAAAGTCGTTTTTTTTCCATATAATATTTAAATGAATGACTGATGATAACATCAAAGAACGACTTACAAGCTAAAGTTACGAGGGTTCCTTCGGTGCCTGATCTGAGAAGAGCCCACAACAAACTCAGTCGGGTGTACGTTTTTTTTTTGATGTCATCATCATTACAATATATATTTTTAATTTATTCTATATCAAGGTATATATAGAGCAATTCATTCACCCCCGCGGTTTTGTATTCTAAATATTCCTTCAAATTATAAAAAAAATCTCTATTAGCTTTAATGAAAGATTTCAATTTACTCAACCCTTGAATGAATTGTCAATTTTATGTAACAAGTTTTCTAACATATATACAACGTGACATATTTTCACTGTTCTGAATTTGTTTCTCAGAATTATATTAAACATTACAATATGCCTTTTGTAAAAGGATGCTTTCGACATAAGTAAAGTAAGTAGCAGCCCATTAATGTCCCACTGCTGGGCACAGGCCTCCTCACTCCAAGGAGCGAGGGTTTTTAGAACATAGACCCACCACACTGCTCCGCTGCGAATTGGCAGGCATAGTACACAAGTGCACCCTCTATGTCTTCGCTCTCATAGTCCGATGTGATGGGAATCCGACACGACCGAGAGATCAGGCGTAGGAGCGACGGCTTAACGTGCTCTCCGAGGCACGGGGTTGGATTACACCGCCAACTTCCCAACTTCGGGCAAATATTGAGAAAAATCTCGATAGAAAGCTCAATATTGATTTTTGAATTGGCCCGACCCGGGACTCGATCCCAGGACCTCATGTCTGTAGTCGAACATGCTAACCACTAGACCAATGAGGCAGTTTCCGACATATTTCTTAAAATTAAGTAGAGGGAAATCCTATAGTTATAAATTACATCGAACAATTCATAGGGGCGTTTAAATTAAGATTTAATTCATTATATGTCGCTTAAATATATCTTTGTTATACAAATGACATTTCACTATATTTACAAAAAAATAGACAAAGCAAAAATATCTTAGTTTTTACAAAAAAATTATAAGAAATTAAATTTTCATGGTTTATCATCTAATTATAATATTTACGTGTGTTTCGTTGTGACCACGTAGCACGCAGTTGCATTGAAATGTTTTATCTAAATAGTATTTAATCATTTGAAAAGAATATTAAAAAAGTAGTAATAATAAATGAAAGACCTACCTAGAAAATAACTGTACACGTGCAAATAGAATGAAAGACGACAAACTACAGGTAGCAATAACAAAAGATCAATTATATAAGCCTACAGGGCTTAAATATTGCGAATTATACTTATATTTATGATGATCTCCTGTTTTTACCCGACTTCAGAAATTGTATTTTTTTATGTTTGTTACCTCATTCTTCCGACTGGGTGGACCGATCTAGATAATTTTATTCATATGAAAGGTGGTGCTCACCATAGGGTCCCATTTTTTTAAAACCAGTTCTGATGATGGCATCCATGACAAAACTGGATAAGTCTTAAATTTGCATAAGCATGTGCGCGACAAATGGACGAATAACTCAGAGATAACACCAACCGATTTCGATGATTCTTTTTTCATTAGAAAGGATATACTTCAATGGTTGTTTCTTGATAGTTTGGTTAGGTTCTGATGATGGAATCCATGGCAAAGTGGCGGAACTCTTCAATACTTAGGAGCATATCAAAGATAATCGGCGGAATCTTCTATAGACTATCCAGATATTTGAGTTGGCTACCGTAACTTCGGTATGGTCAAGTGCTAGGCGTAGTTAAATATGATGATGATGGAACTCCTCAACGACTTACAGTAAGGGTGCGATTTATAGCAGAATATATAACTGTCTGTAATCAAATGGCAATGACCTTATGTTTGTTGCTGCATTGCAATATTTGAAAGATGAATTATGTAGTGCTGGTAGCCATACCATATAAGACTGGTGCTAGCGGGGTGGCAAAATAACTAACCTATAAGGTACGAGTATTAGGTTGCAGGTTCGATCCCGGATGTGAAGATATCATTGTAAATTTAACTTCGTAAAGTTGTTTCATTTGAACGGTGCTGTCTCATCTGAGCAACACATTTTTAGGTGTACACATATTCAGACAAATTTGTTAGTTTACTTCAGATAAACTAAAAATCAAAAAATAAATAGAAATTTTAACAAAAAAAAGAACCGCCTTCATACTAACTGACAAATACATTAATATGCTCTAAAAAGTAAGAAATAATTGCGTATTCTTTTATAGTGTTCTTCATATTCTTATATTCGGAGTCGGCGTCAGCCAAGGTAGATTTTCCCGCGTGTCCACTTGGCAGCTCCCGCGTCTCTCCCACCTATAGCTATATATGAAGGCACCTCGGCTGACACCGACTCCAAATATAAGAATACGAAAAACACTATAAAATAATACGCAATTTTTTCTTACATTTTAGAGCATATTAATGTATTTGTAAGTTTGTTTTGAAGGCGGTTCTTTTTTTGTTAAAATTTCTATTTTGTAATACTGTATAAGTGAACAAGTTGCTTATATTTACAAATGTATATAAATATAACGCGACACTCTTCTAGCTTTAAAACATAACGTCTTATTATAACATAAGGTAAAACTAGTGAATTTTATACATTGAAACTGAGGACTAAGGTTTTATCTTATCATGAATAGCAGTTGTACGCAATTTCAGCTTTTTTGCGAGACTCATATTAAACCCATGCGCCCCCAAGTTTATCGCCGGTCTAATGTTTTGCGAACATTTATGTTCGGCAGAATTTTTTATAGGCTATCCTGATATTTAACTCACCTACCGTCACGTCGGTATGGTCAAACCATTGTCATGGTTAAATATGAAGGTCAATGGAACTCCTCAACGGCTTATAGTAAAGGTGCGATTTACAGAACATATAACTGTCTGTAATCAAATGGCAATGACATATTCAGACAAATTTGTAGGTTTACTTAAGATTCACTATAATTTAACAAAAAGAGAACCTCCTACCAAACGAACTGTTATAATTATACGTAAAAAATAGTTGCGTATTCTTTTTAGAGAATACGAAGAACATTAAAAAAGTTGATTTTTAGAGCATATTTATATATTTGTAAGTTTGTTTTGAAAGCGGTTCTTTTTTGTTAAAATTTTTATTTATTATAATAAGGCTCAAAGAATTTTAACTCTGATTTCCACGCTTTCAGTTTAAATTTAAGCATTTTTACTCATCTTTGTTACATTTTTGCCGGTCTGCGTGACAATGTTAACATTCCTGCCTGCCATGTCAGCATATTGGCATGTTTTCCTCACATAAATAGACTCATTATTATTAATTCTTTTGTTAATTGCAAAAAATAGTAAAGAGTGGTTTTTGTTATTTACGTAATTAATTACGCGTCTAATGTGTATCTAATACGTAATTAAATCATACACCGCTCCAAAGAACCGGATTAAGATCGTTATCACGTAGAGTATAAGGTTATTAATAACAGTTATAGCCAAGTTATATAGCTAAATAATCTGTAGCTGTATGCCTTAAAATCAAAATAAAGACATCTTTTTATTACAGCAGGTTGTGAAAGGTTCGGAAATTCGATGAAAAGAAACCCACAAAAAACTTGTAAATATAGCTGTTGTAGGTAATATTACGATACACCTTTTGTATAAGAATGTTATTGAAATATTTGTTAAAATTATGTAGAGGCAAAGCTAAAATTGAGACCGGTGTCTTGTTAAAAGTGCGTATCCTTAACCCGACAATTGATTTTTCACAATGAACACGACGATAACTGTTAGAAATGATGTTTCTTTGAATATTTCTTAGAGAAATTTTCACAAAAAAGAACCGCCTTCAAAACAAACTCTTTCAAATATATTAATATGCTCTAAAAGTAAAGAATAATTGCGTATTCTTTTTTAGAGTTCTTCGTATTCTTATATTCGGAGACGGCGTCAGTCAAGGTGTGTCCCGCGTGTCCACTTGGCAGCTCCGGCGCCGATCACACCTATAGCTATATACTCGTATGTAGGCACCATAGGCAGCTATATAAGTACACTAACAAATTTGAATATGTGTACATCTAAAAAACGTGTTGCACATATGAGGCAGCACCAACTAAATGAAACAGCTTTATAAAGTGAAATTTACATTTGTACCACCGCAGCCAGGATTGAACCCACAACCTTATACGTTACAGGTTGGTTGTTTTGCCACCACGCTATCGACAGTTCTTTATATGGTAATCGAGCAGATCACTAATATGCAAAAGTTTCCCTCCCCCCTCCCCAGACTTTGCTACCACCGCTTTACACGTAGTGCACCTTATAATATTTGCAGTGCAACAACAACCGTAAGATCATTGCCATTACACACAGTATATATTCTGCCAAAAATTGCACCCTTACTGTAAGCCGTTGAGAAGTTTCATTGATTATCATCATTGACTACGATATTCACTTGACCATACCGACGTAACGGTAGGTGACTCAAATATCCGGAGAGCTTATAAAAGATTCTTCCGAGTATCGTTAATTTGCTCCTAAGAATGGAAGAGTACCGTTACTTTGTCAGGGATCCCATGATCAGAATCAAACCAAACTATCATCAAATAACCCTTGAATCCTTTCCAAAAAAAATAATCATCGAAATCGGTCGGCGTGATCTTGAGTTATTCGTACATTTGTCGCGGACATGCTTAATGCAAATTTAATACTTATCCGGTTTTCTCATGGATGCCATCATCAGAACTGGATTTAACCCTACGACAAGCACCGCCTCTCATATAAAATAAATCATCAAGATCAGTTCACCCAATCGAAAGCTATGAGGTAACAAACATAAAAAAATATACAGACGAATTGATAACGTCCTCTTTTTTTGAAATTGGTTAAAAATAGTTTCAATGTTCACCGCCATACCTCATAACAGTATGCAGTAAGATGTATATGTAAAATACATAATTTCAACAGCAACATCAGTGTATTCTCTAAATTTTCAAACAGCAAATGCTGCAGAGTTATAATTACTTTCACGCCAAAGTCTTAATAATGGGCACCCTACTGAAGCTTAGAGACTAACCTTATTCATAAGACTGTAGTCTTTACTTTCTTTAGTGAATTATCATCTATTTGAATATTTTTTTGAAAATTCACTGAACTAGGCAAAATTAATTCAATACACATTGTCTTTACCTACATTTTTAATATTAATTTATTAACTGAACCTCAACCTGAAATATGTAATAGTGTACTATTTACGTTGTTAATTTTATCCATCCACTTTAAAAAAACTAGATAGTATCATCAGCAAATAGTACTTTATTACATTTGTCTTCACGTGGTATGTAAAAGCATTGATATATATTGAAAACAAAATCAACATCATTAAGTAATTACGAACAGACAGTTCAATATCAACGGCGATTTTAGCTACATTACGTAGACCTCTAATAAATCCAAGGAGTCATTCATCATCACCACCACTAATTAACTTATGACATGTTGCAGATAATAAAGCACTAGATAAGTGTTAAGATATTACAATTTCTATATACAATATAATATCGATATAAATCGGTGTTTTTATTGCTAGCAGAGTGGCGTATTTACCGCGATTTCATCTTACACTGTATCATCAACTACCCTCATGTCAGGTCATATTCAAGAGGTTAATTATACAAAAAATAGATACAAAATACTTCTATGTAAATTAATAATAAAAAAAACTATATTTTGAAACAACTCGCTTGTTTCCAACTGATCAGAATTTTGATTTATTTTCGTTATGCGATATGTGATAACATTTATATATAATTCTGCTATCCTTACATTATACTTTGTGTCGATTATATATACTGCTGGTTTCTATTATGAAAGATGAATATACTGAAGCACAAACAAGTTAAGGAGAGTCCACATTAAAGTTTTTATCAATAAAGCTAACTTCAAACCGTTCTCCTTCACCTAATTGTACTTTTGTTTGTATCAGACTTTCTTAATAGGGACAAATTAATTATGTACACCTATAAATTAATTATAGGTTGATATTTTTTCAATCTAATTATCGTTTACGTTATACAAAACAATTTGTATACCTAAATTTACTCGGAGATATGAAAAATATTTTATTTTTAAATAAGCAATATTGAGGAGTGTTAGAGCAGTGGCCCTACCTTCCCAAACCCTGTACTACATACCACAAACCTGATCATAGTCATTCTAGAATAAAGGGGGAAAAAAATAAGCAATATGTGTTCGTTTTAATTGTTAGTTACAAGCATAACATTAATTAATTATACCTACAAAAAAAGATGCTTTGGTTCGCATACATAAGACTTTTTCGTAAAGCAGCAAGATAAAGCGAGTAAACTCTTTATTTTAAGATCTACCAACAAACAGGATCTGCTGCTTGCTACTGATAGCAATTAGCCCCGTCATATCAGTATTAGCGCCATCTCTTAATTGATGGTGTTAGTCAAATGAACTCGATCTATAACTGGAATGTTAGACAATTTCAGCCAATAACGTAGGAATAACAATGAGGACGTTGCATCAACAGTGGTGTATACCGGACTTCACATTAACCAGCACTTTTTAATGGCGGACCTGCTATATCGGATGTAAGTATCCCATTCATGTTACAGTATATCCCGATATACATTTTTCACAGTTATACCTATAAAATTCATAATTTTGTGTCTCTCGAAAAAGAAAATCACTAATAGACATGCAATGGCTACATTGACAGCATTAAACCCAATGGTGTAACTATATAGTGGCAGGGCTGGCAAAAAACCACGGGCTCCTGGTCCAAGAGGGCCCCGGCCTAAGAGGTACTCGAAGCACATGGGACAAGACAGCTTATATATTCCGAATACACCGACTCCAAATATAACAATACGAAGAACACTATAAAAGAATACGCAATTATTTCTTACTTTTTAGAGCATATCAAAGTATTTGTAAGTTTGTTTTGAAGGCGGTTCTTTATTGTTAGAATTTATATTTATTTTTTGATTTTTAGTAATCGCCACACCCGGGATCAAACCCGAAACCTTTATACCAACGCTTCACACATAATTCACCTTTCAAATATTGCAATGCAGCAACAAACGTAAGGTCATTGGCATTTGATTACAGACGGTTATTGATTTTGCCAAAAATCACACTCTTACTGTAAGACGTTGAGGAGTTCCATTGATCTTCATATTTAACTACGACTACTTCGTCACTTGACAATACCGAAGTTACGGTAGGCGACTCAAATCTCTGGATAGCTTATAGAAGATTCTGCCGAGTATCGTCGATTTGCTCCTAAGAATTGAAGAGTTCCGTCACTTTGTCATGGATTCCATCATCAGAACCTTACCAAACTATCATAAAACAACCCTTGAAGTATATCCTTTCTAATAAAAAAAGAATCATCGAAATCGGTTGGCGTGATCTTGATTTATTCGTCCATTTGTCGCGCACATGCTTACGCAAATTTAAGACTTATCCGGTTTTGTCATGGATGCCATCATCAGAACAGCTTTAAAAAAAATGGAACCCTATAACAAGCACCACCTTTCTTTTAAAAAAATCATCAAGGTCGGTCCACCCAGTCGGGAGATATGAGGTAACAATATAAAAAAATACAGACGAATTGATAACCTCCTCCTTTTTTTGAAGTCACTTAAAAATGCCCCATGTTATTTGTAAATATTAAAAATACTGTACCTTCAAATTTGCATACAAAAACGTACATCTTCGTGACGCTAATCACGCGTTTCATCCATAAAAATATTACCCTCATGCACCTAAAGAAGTTTCATTTCAATAAAATAAAAATAACGCCCCAACACAGTAAATCGAGAAGAACACCTGGAAGATGGATGCTATTCAGAACTACCGTGGAGTTTCGTCTGGAGAAGAAATGAAAGACATCCACTATCTGCACGTAGACTACATGCATAGCAGTATAAAATAATATGAGAGGTGGCAAAATTTTCCACCTTTTAATGAGCTCGTGATGTAACTTCTACCAATATTGGCAATACCAAAGACCAAAATGCGACAACAGTGGCACAGTCCGGAAAAGACGCAATTATAGCACAAATCCATAACGGTGCCAAATATTCTTAAGCTAAGCAGATCCATTTGCATAATTTAGTCCATTTACAACCATCTAAAAATATGTTTTCGGTGTAAAACAACAAACGTGGTTATTTTCACAAAATTGTAGGTTATGGCGTTCTTGCATTTGTGGTCTCATATATACCGCGTTCAACTTATAATATTATCCTTATAAATTTGAAATTTCAAGTGTACGGTTTATTATCATCAAGTGATTTTTAATTCAAAGGTCGTAATTTACCTGGCTTTACTTTTAAGGTAAGGATGTAATTATTTCGTTATTTTAGGATTTCATTATTTGATTTCCACATTAATTTTACCCTGGACCACGAAGCAAAACAAATATGTTTTGGCAGGTTGCTGTGTAGAAAACAAGAGATAAATTACCTACTTCTAGTTTTACTTATATCTTAGACTGTCTTCAGTTACCATTTAGTTAAATTACTCTTGAATTACGCTGTAATCTGCCAACATTAAAACAATAGAAAGAAAGAAAGAAAACTTTATTCAGAGCAGTGTGATACATTGTAGAAGTAGTTAAAACACTCATAAATATTGATTGATTGCTTATGATAAGTAAATCGTTGGTATTTTAGGTTAAATCATATATTATTTTGATAATAAATTTTATGTAAGGAGGGTAAAAGAATCATTCCAAACATCCCACTTCTCCACCACAGGAAAATAATAATGTCTTCTAACTTAGAACATAATTCTATACAAACCAAACCAGCAAAAGACAAAATAAGAAAATAGTTAACCGATAAATAGAGGAACACACTACGGTTCATGCACTATATTGGTTTTTAAAAATGATTGGATGGTTTGGGGATGTGGAGAGAATGAATGAAAGGAGACTGACAAAAAGGATTTATGAGTCAAGAGTCAATGGGAATGTTGGATCCTGGACCAAATCCAGAACATTTTTAATAAGGGCTAGGTCAAAAGCATCCTAAACCGTGGTATAAAAGGTTTAATGAGAATGAAAGAGGCGAAGGAGATAGTCAAGGATTGTGGCAAGTGGAACGACGTGGTACCTGCCTATGGGAATGAGGTGTGATGCTATGTATGTATGTATACAAAAAAGTAAACTAACATTAATAAAGAATCATAATTTTGCTTATATTTAACAAAAGTTTTTATTAAGATCTGAACCGCATTTAACCATGTTAACCTTGATGAGGGAGTTAATCTTTGAGTGACGCGAGGGAAATGAGGAGATGACGAGTATTAGTCGTTAGCAGTGTAACTATAATTTGGTTTGGTTAAGTTGATTTTATTTTTGCACGAATTATTAATGTAGATTTTGTAAAGAAGATATACTGATAAATAGCAGTATTTGGAAAATGTTGTATATTAGTTCTGCATGTGGGTTCTGAGCATTAGAGTTTCCTTCAGGCGATGCACATGACGAACAACAAGTTTGTAAGCGGTAAGTATCAAGGATAATTCATAACGCCACTCGGTAGACTTTCGGATATTTCTGTAATAGGAAAAGGGTTTTACTGGAAACGCCCTCCTAGCGGTTTCTATATATAAGGTAAGTAGCAGCCCATTAACGTCCCATTGCTGGGCACAGACCTCACTCGCATGAGAGAGGGTTTTTAGAGCATAGACCCACCACACTGCTCCACTGCGGATTGGCAGGCATAGTACACAAGTGCACTCTCTATTCCTTCGCTCTCATAGTTCGGTGTGACGGAAATCCGACACGACTGGAGAGAGATCAGGCGCAAGACCGATGGCTTAACGTGCTCTCCGAGGCACGGCTGTGGATCACACCGCCAACATCCCAACTTCGGGCAAATATTGAGAAAATCTTAATAGAAAAATCAATATTGATTTTTGAATTATGCAGGTTTCCATGTATTCAACATTAATGTTGAAATGTCTTTTTTCTTAATTTTCAAGATTTATAATCGTGTGAAAATGCTGGCGTTGGTCGCGATTCTGGGCGCATTTGTCTTTTACTGGGCCTTCTTCTCTAGAAAGAACCCGGATGAACCACCAATATTGCCAGGGTCATGGCCACTTTTAGGACACGTTCACTTATTTCTTGGAGATTCTATGAGTAAGTTGCTTTGACGGGACTTTCACAGAAAGACCTTTATTCAGACATTTATTAATAGTGGTTATGGTTCTTTTTTCATTTTAGACTTTTGGCGTCAATTGAAAAAAATATCATACGAATGCATGAAAATGGGTCACGCGACTTACTTTTATATGGGACCTCATAAATTTTATCGTAAGTACTCTTTTGCATTATATCTGGTTATATACATTTGAAAGAAGAACAAATATTTATTTTAATTTTAAGATAAATTTCATTTTTAAAAACATCAGTGTAAGTTAACACATAGTTACATAATTACCTAAAGCATTTACCTAAATATTTAGTGATTATAGAATTTAAACATATCGTTATGCCTTTTTCAGTATTAACAGACCCAGATGACATTCACAAAGTATCGAACACTTGTCTTGCAAAAGATTCCATAACCCACGAATTTGTTAAGGATCTACTTGGCGAAGGATTGCTTTTTTTGCCTGGTATTCTATTTTTTACTCTCTGCTTCTTATACATAATTTCATTTCATTTTAAATATAATCTTTACCAACTTAAACTAACGACCAGTCTTCTATCATGAACCTTTTCTAATTAGTTTTTGCTTACATAGTACATACCATCAACGTACCATCAACCATACCATCAACTGCCTCATTGGTCTAGTGGTTAGCAGATATGAGGTCTTGGATTCGAGTCCCGGGTCGGGCCAATTCGAAATCGATATTGAGTTTTCTATTAAGATTTTCTCAATATTTGCCCGAAGTTGGGAAGTTGGCGGTGTGTTCCACCCCCGTGCCTCGGAGAGCACGTTAACCCGTCGGTCCTGCGCCTAGTCTCTCTCCGGTCGTGTCGGATTCCCGTCACATCGGACTATGAGAGCGAAGGAATAGAGAGTGTACTTGTGTACTATGCCTGCCAATCCGCAGTGGAGCAGCGTGGCGGGTCTATGTTCTAAAAAAACCCTTGCTCCTCGGAGTGAGGAGCCCTGTGCCCAGCAGTGGGACGTTAATGGGCTGCTACTTTACCATCAATGTATTAACGTTCTATATAATATGTCACGGAAACAATAATATTTAAACATTATTCTGGAAGTTTATGTTATTCAATTAAGTAACTATGCTGCGACTGTAAGCTTGCTTAAGTCAGTCTTTCGTGGCTCCAAATGATTTGTACGGTTAATGATATGTATGGTAATGGACATATAAAGTTCTTAATAAAGACTCTCGGAGAACTTTACTACTTAAATAGGAAAACCCTGTCTTACAGACCACCTTTCACCTTCCCCAAAAATAAATTACAATCAGTTGGAATGATAGATCAGTGGTTCAAGAAGTACCTAACAATGAGGATGTAATGTGCTCCACTAAAGCCTAACTTTGGCGTTCCCTGTGAATTATGATAGAAAATCCCATGGTCAAATGCTATAAATTATCATAAAGCTTTGTTATGAGCAGTTATGTATAAAACTTTTTTTCTCAATATACTTCTTACAAGGAACATTGCAACGCATAATTGCGTAATACCTGCAATTCTGTACGAACCTCTTACAATGTACAAAACCCTAATTATAGATATTATTAATTGCTAATTACTACCCGAGAACCACAGTACAAGTGATTAGCTAAGGAAATCTTTCAAGGTCAAAGTTATTAAAAATTGCTTCCATTATTTAATCTACACTATTGAAACTACAATCTACTGATGATTGCTATGAGATAAACTCATTACAGCTTAGTGCGATTAATTATGTCGTAATAGCCACAATACATGTTGGCACAGAATTTATTTTTCCAGTTCCATCATGGAAAAAACACAAGAAGTTAATCAACCCGACTTTCAACCAGCAAATTTTAGATAGTTTTGTAAAAGTTTTCAACAGCCAAGGCAGAAGATTGACGGAGCTACTAGCATGTGAAATAAACAAAGGGGATTTTGATCACACATTACACGTACGACAAAACTTTATGGAAACAATTTATCGTAAGTATCAATATCTTTTAAAAGAAATAAACGAACAAATCCAGTTTATGCTTTAAAAGAACACATTTAGGGATATCCCTCGATAGTCAGTGACCATATACGTAGTCTAAAATACAGTATCGTACTGGAACGCATTATTTTACTTTCAGTGACAGTATTTGATGAAACAATAAATGAGGAAGACGCACAAAACTACGTTAGATGTTTTCAAACTTATTTAAATAATAATTTTACGAGATTTCAAAAACCTTGGTTTTATCTCGATATAATATACAGATTTAGTAGTATCAAAAGAAAAATTGATGAAAGTGGTAAGATTTTACACGACGTATGTGCTTCGGTAAGGAATTAATATAATTTTTTTACATATCACAAAACTAAAACTAATCATCAAAACCCCTTGATCGATTATAATGGCCTTTTGATAATTTTGTTGAGTGTCGATGTTCAAAGTTCCTCTTCGATTTTTTGTTATATTATTGGACGACATCACATTCATAACCTAAACGTCAATATAATTCATCAAAAATAGGCCTGTGGATATTTTGATTTGTAGATGTACTTAAATGGTTTAATGTTATTTCAACAGCTGCTAAAGAAGACAAAAATTCAAAAGAAACTACAAATGAATGAATGTAACAAAGATTCTAGTGGTAAGTTGTTGTTACATATATAAATAATTGAAAATTTGCTTTAATTCAGTTTGAGTCCCATAGAAAGATTTCCAAAGAACACATTATTGAGGGATTCCAGAGCCACAGTTTTAATAAGACTGTTATCGTAATTGCGAACATACTCATGATTGAGGTACCTACCATTAAACAATATAATGTGTTGTTTGCTCCTAGTACCCGTTATACTAGATTGGATATTATATATATAGAAATTTAGACAATATTGCCGATACTAGTTAGTAATTATACATAGACAATCGTTGGAATAATGATAGTTGTTACTATTTCCAAATTTTCATCAATATCAGTCCAACTGCTCTTGAGTTACAAAACGAGAAACAGATAGATAATAAAGATAATTTGAAATAAAATAAAATTAATATTAGTGATTCATAAAAGAATGCCCTTATGATTAGCCAAATGGTGTTTTAAAGGGTCAGACTGGCTGTGCATGGAGGAGTGTCGTTGCTAACATTTATCTGTGGTAGTGAAAGTTGAGTATGGCAGAAGAAGCATAAAAGTAAAATAAATACGGTAGAAATGAGAGCGTTGAGAAGTATGATTGGATTGAAACTGAGTGACAAAGTAAAAAATAGCATGATATAAAAGAAGATGTAGTGACTAAAGTTGACAAAGATATGCTTAAAAAGTTTGAGTACGTAGAGAGAATGAATGATAGGAGACTTACAAAAAGGATTTATGAGTCAAGATTGAATGGAAAAGTTAGAAGGAGAAGACCAAAGCGAACGTGCCTAGACCCAATCCAGTACATTTTAACGAGTGCCAGGTCAAGAGTACTCTAAACCGACAAACTTGTATGAAGGGTTTAATGAGAATGAAAGTAGCGAAGGGGTTGTGCAAGGATCGTGGTAAGTGGATGAACGTGGTCTCTGCCTACCCTTATGGGTATGAGGCGTGATGCTATGTATGTATGTAAAAGAATACATATGAAAGTATTACACAAAAGTGATAAAACCAGATTTTTATATTATAATAGATACAAATTTTGCAAGAGTAGAATGGTATATATTTGCTCATCGCAAGCACTCTTTCAAAGAACTTCACAAGAAATTAGTTTACTTTTCTCTTCGCAGGACAGAAATTGAAAAGATTTATAGATTTATTAATAGAGGTAGATGAGAACCAATTAACAACTGAAGAAGTCCGCAATGAAATCAACACAATAATTATAGCAGGACACGATACCTCGGCTAATGTTGTGTCTTATACTTTACTTTTGTTGGGTTCATATCCTCGAGTCCAGGAAAAATTATATAAAGAGTAAGTATTGCTATGAATTTATTATGTAGTCCTTTTAACCTTCCTAGTATTTAGTTAATGTTTTCTTGTATTTAATATTTTAATTTTAACATTTTTAATTTCACATCACATTTCAACAATATAACATTTTTTGTATTGCATTTGTAGTCAGTCGTACGACCATAGATAATAATATAGGAAGTCAGATAATTACGGTGCAGATAAATAAATATTATAAACAATAATACATGTTTCAACAAGGTCACCTTAAATTACAAATATTTGTAGACTACTAGATGTTCTTGGCAATACAAACGAAGACGTCGAGAAACAAGATTTATCAAGGCTCGTATACTTGGAAGCAGTGCTTAAAGAAAGTATGAGGTACTACGTTGTGGCCCCAATAATAACCAGATACATTGACCAAGAAGTTAAATTGAGTAAGTTTTATCATGCCATTATACTTCAATATATGAACTAACAAAAACTTGACATATTGTAACATCCCAAAGAGATAATAAATAAAAGAGAATTGTCTGTAGCAATATCAAGACTTAGAGAAAGTTACGGGTAAAACGAAGATAAAATTACTTCTGTATATACGGACACAAGAGTTATAGACAATCCTCACCTATTATTACTTCACTACGACTCTTCAAGATCAAGACCAAAAGCAAATGTTCATTAATAAAAGGAAATATATGCACATACAACTATATTTTTAGAAAACCACACGCTGCAGGCTGGTAACAACTGTATACTACTCTTGTATAGTATACATCGGCATCCAATGTGGGGACCTGATGTGGAAGAGTTCAAACCAGAAAGGTGGTTGGATCCCGCCACGATACCCGATAATCCAAATGCATTTGTTGCTTTTAGTCTCGGGAAAAGAAACTGTATAGGTATGTAATCGCATTATTTTTACCAGATTTAAAACGGCACTTGTATTTGCAACGATTTTTAGAAAAACATATTTTAAGGTTAATTTAGAATCAAAACTTTTATTTAATGAGCTTCCACTACCTCTTCTAACAATCTCTTCATCGTTGATTTGATTGGGTAGATAATCTCTTAGATCTGTAGATTACCTTTATAATTTAGAGACGATTGTTTATATAAATTAATGTTAATAATATGTTTAATTAATTTGAGTAAATTTTAATGCAATAATCCGAAAAATAAGGTGAACATTTCTAGTGTCAAAAGTATAGAACAGAAAATTGTGTTTTAGAATATTCCTTGGAGCATTGTACTTTTTTAATACCTTAATGTTTTCAGGCAAATCATATGCTATGATATCTATGAAAATACTTTTGGTGCATTTCCTTCGTCGCTACAAAATACACGCCGACGATTCCAATATAGTATTGAAACTTGACGTGCTATTGAAACCAGTTAGCGGACATCATATTTCAATTGAGGAACGAATGAAATAAAATTGTTTTGTCAATTATCCTATTTATCTTTGAAATATTACTTCTGCCCAGGACATCATCTGCATTTA
The DNA here is from genome assembly GCA_015832385.1 of Elymnias hypermnestra. NCBI lineage: Eukaryota > Metazoa > Arthropoda > Insecta > Lepidoptera > Nymphalidae > Elymnias > Elymnias hypermnestra. Next base: position 8,448,022 of record JACTOM010000330.1, on the reverse strand, counting down.
ACATTCAATACTAAACAAATGCCATATATATAAATCGAACAAGAACTCAGCTTTAGATTCATCAGTATGGCTAGTTTTGCTAAGTATATTTGACACAAATTGAAGCATCATCATTTTCTTGCCCTTATCTAAAGGTATAATTTCTTATAATACCAGAGATATTCCGGTAAAATCAGATCCAACCATTTCAAAAATAAGGGAGAGGGGGGAAGTTGCCTCTTGCTACATTCTAGCTTAAAATACTTGGTTAAAATTTGCTACCTTCCAACAGAAAACTCTTCAATATATGTTCCACAGTTGTGGAATTTGCAAGAACAGACAGGTGAATTCTAAATTTTTTTTTACTGTGTGGATGGTGTAACACAATATCATTTATATGAACTTCGAAATTGTTTATTTAAGATTAATATATGGAGCATCTTTAATTTTACTGTTCCCAAGAAAAGTTTAATAAATATGACTCGTTATTGAAAATATATATAATATTAGAACAATGAAAGTTTTTTCCATACTGATGCAGTTTCTACGTCCCACACTGAAACCAGCAAATGCATTACCATTCTCAGGCAATGTAGAATGATCCAGCCATCGTTCTGGCTTGAACTCCTCTGCATCTGGACCCCACATGTGATGTCTATGAAAGCCATAGATTATTAGCCAACAACTCCGGCCCTTCGAGAGCTTGTAGTTACCTATAAAAATATAAAAATAGTGTTAACTTATCGTAACTGTTACATACAAAGAAGAAAAGATCATACGAAGATCACATATTGCGATGGATTTGTGACAGTTGAAGTGAGAGATCTATGTATATAATTTGTTAATTAAGATAATTAATTGGATTATGCTTGGACTCGTTCGTTTTATAATATTGCAGTTCTTGATGATGCAAAAGCACTACTCGTTGGACCGTAACTAACTTTAAAAGTTCTTTTTTAGAGTAGTATGGGGTAGTCCCAAGAAATTATTATTCTGCAATGCATCAAATGTAAACAAACTTAGTAAAATTCGTCGTCGATGTAACTCTTTATGAATATGAAAACATATATCGTGCAAGTAACTATATTGTGTTTTAATATGTTTGCACCACCTAACCTTGTCTTAAGACAAAAGAGAAATCTATAGGACTAGGTTTTGGCTTCTTCATTTTAAAATAATTTTGAATGAATAACATGGTCAAAATGTAAGTTTGTGTCGAGATTTGTCCTCAATTAAGCACATAAATACGTAAGTAATTCACCAACAATATTTTATAATTTTTCGTCCAAATTTTTAACATACGTAATTTGATTGATATCTCTATCGAGCTCCCTTGCAATAAATGGTACGACAGGATTAACACGTAAGGTTTCTTTAATTACAGCATCCAGGTATTTAAGTTGTGTTAAATCATGCTTTGTAACATCGCTGTCTTCCAGGCTAAAAACTTCTTCTAATCTGATATTTTAAAATTATGGTAGTTTGTCTTAGGTTAACGTGACATCTGGTTTTTTCACAACTTCTTAGCTACGTAACTTATGGAACGTTTCTTTTAATAAACTATGATTCCTACAATAAAGACAGAGCCAAATACATATATCAACAAGATTTATAATATAAGGTTTATAAACTGGCAACCAAAAGCGAAATGCCCAACGTATAGGGCTTGATCGACATAGTTTAAGACGTCACTTACACTTCATAATCTTTTTCCTGGACATCGGGGTAGGACGCAATCATCAACATGATGTACAGAAGAAAATTGGCTGTTGTATCAAAGCCGGTAGTAATAATAGTATCCACATGTTCTATTATTTCTTGATCATTAAAGCTCCCGTTTTCTATTGCTTGTTCCAAAATAAATGATTGTAGATCAGTAATAATATATAGTAAAACATTAGTAAGTAAAATACCATGCAAACTAGAGAATTAGGACATGAATTATTACGCCAGTGTCGGGTACACGTGAGTGTGTTTTAATTGTATGTGAGATAGAGAGAGTGTTTTTTTTTCATGCTGCGAAATGCATTTACGCACTAACCCCGACCCGTAGCTCGGTAGTGTGGGACTCTGCGGGCGAGGAGACTCGCAATACCCATTAAAACCCAGCGGAACCCTCTCCATCCGTGAGTGAGGCACCAGAAGATCAGCTTGCGTATTCCTACCTGGTTTCTCGGATGAGTCCGACTGAGGATTCACGGAAGCGGGAGCAGGTGCGCAAAACATGTGCCGCCTAGAATCCCGCCTTCTGCGGTGAAAGGGGGCATCTACTGCATTTTCCTTCTCTCGTTCGCGGGCCTCCTTTAGCGAGACTACAGTCTCACAGAAGGAGGCCATTCCCGCCCAACATCTCTCACTGGAGAGATGTTGGGCGGATATAATGCTCTGCAGCGAGAGATCTCCGCCAATGAGTGCCACCAAGAGGTGACGCTGAGGTCCCCACGCTGCACATTCTGCCACTGTGTGGTGTGCTGAGTCAATAGCTGCACCACACTCATGGGAGTTGGGCGACTCCTGAGAGAAAGAGAGAGAGTGTGAGTATGCGTCTATGTGTGGGTGTATGTGTTTAATTATCCACATTTTCTGTTAAAAAATGTTCAGTTTCGTCATAACATAATTTTTGTAGCCATGCAGTAAATTTATTCTTATATTCATAAGATGTTAGTAAGTAATTACTTAAAAGACGCGAGATTCTTTTCAATTCTCCAAAACCAAAGGCAGATTGTGTAACGATTGTGGAGTAACAGGCTTGGATTCTCTTTTATATGGAATATCGAGTTTTAAGCGTAGTGTATTTTGTGTAATTTATTATTATTTTGGATATATGGCTTTTTCCTGTGCCACATTTTGTGTAATTTTATGATGTTTCAAATTTACAGCTGTCTTTCTTTCAATAAATCACAGATTGAAAATAATACATCATTAAGATGTCAAAGTAACATACAGTGCATTACTTTCAGTAGATAGCGTTTCTACTTCTAGAAATCTTGTATTTGCAGCGTCTCCTATAATGATATATATAGTACACAATTATTTATTGAGTCAAGCCAGCCAATATATATTAGCTTTAGCAATACTATTGGTGCTAGATCTTTTAACTTCTGTTAATCAATCTTAATTTTGGGACTATAAACTAATTGTATCTGAGGATACCATGACAGACTTTGATCGAGAATGATCCTTAAATATTTAGTGGGCGAAACTTAATTGATAGTTGGAAAAGAACAAGATTGGTTAGTAGAATTGTGACAACTGAATTTTGAGATAAATACTCGTATAGCTCTTGGAAATGGTTCATTATATTATTCGGTCCTCCCGTCGTACGAAAATACGTCTTGTAACGGGCGTTATACAGTCCTTACTTTAGTCCTACTAAAATAAATTCTTTGATCCTTTAGCTAGCTAATGGCGTAATTATATTCTGATTGGAGGTGGTAGATATGTAGCTACGACACTAAACTGTATCCTCCAATCACTAGTTTTTTTGAATTGCTTCCACATGGATGCGATTTCAAAGACGTATTCACGTTAAAAAGGCTCAATTTTATCTATATAATGGATTCTTATACGACGTATGTTTTAACTGCCTGTACTTTTAATTATAGCAATATTGCATATTGACTGAAATGACCACTAGATTATTACTAAGAGATAGCATGAGAAGATAAAACGTGTATTAATTGTGATAATTTTAAAATCCAAACGAGAAGCTAATAATATAATATGCTCCAGCTAACGAGAACTCTACACCACATCGCCATTGAGATGAATGGCAGCAGACGTGTGGTCGGTGTCTTCTTTAACATGGAGAAGGCCTTTGAAAACATCTGATACGCCGTTCTCCTGGCGAAATTGCTAAGCACATTATTACCGTGGGTCGAGTAGAGAAACTCCGAGCATAGCACTCTCCATTGCACGCTGAGTGACTCTGAGCTTCCGAATGAGGCCCATAGTCAGCGACCACGTTTCCGTGCAATGTTTAATTTAGGATAAATCTAAATGTAAAGAGTAAACAAATTCTAACTGCTTTTAAGTCACAGGTTCCTTCGTCTATATAAACCCTTAGCTTAACTGTTAGTTAAATCGGATAATACTTGCACACTTAGTTTCTCGTTCCTAAAAAAAGTAATATTACTAAATTATTAGCGATTTTCTAACATTCTTTACTACTGTGTTTGGGTAATAGATGTCGTTTTATATAGTATTTTATAATACTAGCAAACCTGGCCACTCGTTGCTGTGGCTAATGTTTTTGTTTAAGCTTTTTGTTAGACAAATTGCAATAAAATAATATTGCGACAATAAAGTAATATGTAAGATATCCTATCTTTCAAGTTGGATCAAACTACAAATTATTTTGATTAAAATCGGTTGAGTTTAGGAGTCCGTCACGGACAAACAACGTGATAGTAATTTATACATATTAAGATTAGGACTTTCAATGTTTTAACACCTTCGTATAGAATTTGAAAAGGTATGAAATTGATTGATTTCTGCAGTATGTACTAACATGTTTAAAACAAATTTAAACCTTATTCCTAGTATTTCAACATATATCTTTTTATTATTCAACACAACTAATATAAAAGTTCTATAAATACAATGATGCCTATAGTACAGGGTAACCTAGTTTAGGCATCAGTGACCAACCATCTTATCTGTATCGTTACATTAAGAAATATTGTATTGATCCATAAATGTTTCAAATAAGTTGTTTACCAAATAAAAAGATTATTTTTTTTTTTTTTTTATAAATTACTCTAGTGCACTGAAAAAGATAAAGTTTTGTTATTTTTGTTGTGCCGTATAGTTGTATAATTCTCTTTTTTTATCTGTATATAAAATTATTGGCCCCTTTCTCAATAGCTGCTTCAAGTTCCTAACTTTAATCTAAATTGTCGAAATTCTAAATGGGTTAAAACGTGTATTTTACAAGTTTAAAAGACATCACTTTCAACTTTCAGTGTTAACACATCCAGATGACATTTATATCAAATATTTGTCTTCAGAAGGATATTATTTGTCGTGAAGTAGTACAGGAACTACTTGGAGATACATTGGCCTATTCACCTGAAGTATAAGTTATTTGGAAGCTTATTTAATAAGCTAATGCTATAATGGAAGCTAGTCAGCAGTTAAACTTAAAGTATTAATATATATATCTGAGAAAATGAGCATAGATTCCCACTGACATCGTCATTAGTGGGGACCATAATTTAACCTCCAACGTGTGGGTGTCGGTGAGTAATGTTGGTGCCATCAAACACTTTATTAATTAACTCATATAATAATGTCCAATCACTTAATGTTCCCGATATCACATTACACAAGCACATTAATAATTATAGTTGGGAATACGCGACAGTTTCAATAGTCGACCGCTCTGGCGGACCATCACTCGAGAACTGTCGAGAACGCCGCCGGCCTGTGACTCATTGACCCTATCCAGCGCCGATAGATGGTGCCGGCGTTCCAGAAATTATTTGATTCCGAGTTATATTTTTGTCAAATTATCTTTAAAATCTTACAAAGTTCAATCCACTAATTCGTGGATTCCTCTCCCTCTGAATACAAGACAATCACGATCACTATATATTTTCAAGAACTTTCTAAAAGAACACTTTCTGAAGCAGCTTATTCATGATATATTATTTTTTTTAGTTTAGTTAATACCAAAGATTGTAAGGTAGAGGTTATCATTATTTACGTATTTGTTTTCTTGTATGGCATTATGATGAACAAAAAGTAATAAATTAATATTTTTTTACATACAATTTCTATTATCTTCTAGAGCTAAAATATATATTTTTTTTCTTTATTTAAGGACCTTAGTCACTATGCCACTATGTCACTCAATTGGTTAAACATAATATGCAATTAAATATAATTTCGACTTATCATCTAGCCTTAAAATAAATTTTAACTAATTTATATACAATTTTTGTCTTCTTACAGTAAGGGTATGCTAATAGGGCAATGAAGTCGACTATATCTAACTTATATCCTAGTTGTAGAGTACAATTACTTCTACATGCTTCGTTCCGCACACACTCCATCAAGACATGATATGTATCTTCAATGACCCCACAAGTGGATCAATTGGGAGTATCAGATTTCCTGATTAAATTCGCAAATTTATTTAAGGGAATGTGTCCAGAACGAAGCCTTAACGAAAGAAAGAAAGAAAAAACGTTTATTTCACAATTGTGCCAAACATTACATTAGCTCATAGAGCACCATTGTCTGGTGCCATGCATGCCTGGCACAACCCTGAAAAAGGTACAAGCTCAGCATTCTACTGTATGGTCCAAGCAAACGTTGAAATATACAGCGCTGATTTTCAACGCTATTATAAGATCTATTTGATTGAATTTCCATTTCTCAAACCAACAAAATTTCCACGGCTGCGACTGCAATGTTTTGTACCAAATGCCCTTCTCCTTTGACCGCTTATCAAAATACTCGGGCCAAAGAGAAGAGCAATCGGTTTTGACTTGCCCAAATATCTGAAAAAACTGGATCTAGATGCACACTCTCACCATCTATACAGGCTTGTTTAGCCAGGCTGTCTGCCGTCTCGTTTCCTACAACACCCACATGAGATGGGATCCATTGCAACCATACAGTTTTGGAACCAGAAGTAAGGAATAACAACTGTACCAAATTTCTATAGGCTATCGGTGTGCCTCGAAAAGTCGAGCTAAATCGAGCCAAATGTTGCAGAGCGCTTCTAGAATCTGTCAAAATTACGACATTGTTGGAATTAACAGAGTCTGCAATCATTATGCAATGGGACTTGTCTAATCGTAATTTAATATTACTACTATTTTGGTAACTGCCTCATTGGTCTAGTGGTTAACATGTTCGACTACAGACATGAGGTCCTGGATTCGAGTCCCGGGTCGGGCCAATTCAAAACCCAATATTGCTAATAATATATATATAATAATAGCTTTTGATTTTCTCAATATTTGCCCGAAGTTGGAAAGTTGGCGGTGTGATCCACCCCCCGTGCCTCGGAGAGCACGTTAAGCCGTCGGTCCTGCGCCTGATCCTTCTCCGATGGTGTCGGATTCGCGTCACATCGGACTATGAGAGTGAAGGAATAGAGAGTACACTTGTTGTGTAATATGCCTGCCAATCCGCAGTGGAGCAGCGTGGTGGGTCTATGCTCTAAAAAAACCCTCGCTCCTTGGAGTGAGGAGGCTTGTGCCCAGCAGTGGGACGTAAATGGTCTACTACTACTACTATTTTGTTTGGTTATGGTATATTATGTTATTAAATTGAGATTACGGTTCTTAATAGCGCTGCATCATGTTTATTTAATGATTTCTTTTCACTATTTAATAACATTTGTTATGTTGTACGTATATGTGCATTTTAATTTTTGGTTTCTACCTGGGAAAAACACAGAAAGCTGTCACAGAAACTATTTTTAATGGTTACATAACAATTTTTAATGGTCAAGGAAGAAGATTTGGTAAACAAACTCGCAAAAAAACTGAATACAGGTTATTTCAACCATTCACTTTATATACAATAAAATTTAATGGAAACGGTTTTTTGTAAATATGTTGTTTTACTTTTTAATAAAGTACGACATCCCATTAATATTACTGCCGAAAAACAATGAAGCATTCGTTACTTTCTAATGTAATTACTATTTATAAGGTTGTGAAGCAATTATTATGATTTCTAAAATTATGGTCATTGTTTATATATAAGTAATTTTTTTTAACAATCTGTTTCAAAACTTATCTTAAACTTTTAGTTGCATAGTATAAGCTACTAAAATACTTTTACTAAAACTGTTTACATTAAAAAGTACTTGTACTATAAAAATATAGGTCAGGGGGTACACATCTTTGTCTATTTGTCCGATAGTCATAGTATGGTACACGGGTATGCGATCCCGGCTCCCCGAGCTATTACTGAATCTTCTCAGTCTTCCGAGTCAGTAATATCCTACTACCTTATATTTTCCTTTCTCTTCCTTACAAAGTTCCTATCTTTTTGACCCGTTCCCCCCTTTTATTCCATTTTCCTACCCACTTCCTGCCAGTCCAAGGTGTACCGTGCCGAGGGACTCATGGCTAGGGGCATTTGCCTAGTCGCAAGCGGTGGCCCTGGGACCGGGCGAACCCAGAAATAGGCTAGCCTTATTCTGGCATGCGGGGCTCTGCCAGAATGGACCTATGTTCCCTTGCTACTCGTGGGAACGCAATGGTGATATTATTACATTCCAAAAATGGCGGCGATGAGATTCGCAATCCATCACGTCACGTTCCTAATGGGGGCGAAAAGCGGGCTACCGAGAGCCGCTTTGCTACTTTGAATGTAAGAGGAGGAATGAATGAAAAGATTGATGAAGTATGCCAGATGATGCATGATAGGTGCATAGATGTACTCTGCGTGAATGAGACAAAGAGGAAAGGATGTGATACCACGAAACATAGCCCTTACACAGCTTACTGGTCTGGTGTAAGCAGTGATAAGAGAGGCTGTCAGGGAGTTGGTATCATACTTTCCGAAAGAATGGATGATTGTGTGAAAGAAGTGAAATACGTGAGTCCTAGACTCATCTGGATCAGGCTAAAAGTTGGACTTACTCGGATCTTTGTCTTGGGTGCTTATGCTCCGACGGATCTGGGCACCAGAAAGTCCAATAAAGCCCAAAAAGAAATAGATGAGTATTGGGAAAGTGTGAGTGATACGTTGAATGAATGTGAACCGAATGAGCGAATAATTATGTTAGGAGATTTTAATGGATGGGTAGGTGTGAAACGTGATGGATATGAAAGGACTCTTGGTATGTTTGGTGACAAACGGGTGAATGAAAATGGACGAAGTTTGCTTGGAATATGTGTGGAACATAGTCTTTTTGTGGCAAACACTATGTTTGAGCACAAGGGGATTCATGTGTATACAAGGGAAGAAGGGAATGCTAGAAGTATGATTGATTTTGTAATTGTGGACGAAAAACTGAAGAAGAAAGTTCTAGATGCTCGAGTATACCGCGGGGTCGACATCGATACTGACCACTACCTGGTCGTTGCCCGAATCGGTGGTCTTTTTAATCGGTGGCGCCATAGAAAGAAGGAAACCTCGAGCATTCTTGAACGAATAAAAGTGGAGAGATTGCAAGAAGAGGATGTTAGAGAAGAATATCTGAAAAATTTGAGTGGGCGATTCAAGAGTGAAGACGAAGGAAATGAGATTGAAAGTTTATGGAATAAATTTAAAGATGGAGTGGTTGGTGCTGCTATTGATGT